>JAHFWJ010000274.1:0-318037 GCA_028555115.1 Himalopsyche japonica | reverse complement strand
GTAGGGGCAAGCAGTATGGCCCGGCCCGTCATTGGTTCGGAGGATCGCCAGCGATATACCTCAGTCGAGGTCGTCTTCTTATTTAATGACACACTTGCAGTTTTATTAGAATTATATGTAAATAGAAAGACATCAAATAATACATCCTCTTAATATCAAAAATAGCACAACTTGAGTCAAAAACAAAAAAAGAGTATCGAGCTATACAATAAAAAAACATTCGTATAACACAATTGAATTTGAATAATTAGAAATTCGTTGATAACAATTTAGGCACGCGCACACATTAACACAGTAAAGACACGCTTAATAAACTTGATAGAAGCGGAGTATACTACATGACATGCGGTTCGTGCGAATCGATATACATAGGACAAACAAGCAAGTGTAGATCGACTTGGTCTAAAGAACATATAATCATTTTTTCAATTTGAAAACAATCTGTTAATGAAATTGTCGTATTTATATCTCGGAAGTAAAAGCTCTAATCTAAATAAACAAACAAATTTAAATCTATGACTTCTACTTAGACCATTACGGAAGGTTAATGCGGTTTTATTTAACACTATCAACGTTCATTCCCGCGCAACAATAAAAAAAACACGGTGAAAAAATAGCAATGTATTTTAGTTCTACAAAATTATTGCTATATTTAATTTTGTAGAACTAAAATACATTGCTATTTTTTCACCGTGTTATAATGGAGTTCTACCAAGTGAATGCCAATTCAATCAATAACTTAATATTTAATTGATACGAAGTCTTCAAAATGACCTAACTAACATTAAATCATTATTTGTACTTAATATTTAAGCCATTACAAGAAACCGAAGTAATTAGGTACATCATTGAATCTCAAATGATAATTTTTTAACAGTCAAGATTAATCGTTAGCAACCGCAATCGTGTGTCGATAGTCAGAAATTTAAGAGATTAACTGTGTCAAAACTATCGCGAGTTTATTATTTAATTGAAATATAATACCTATTTGTCCTGACCCAAAAGATCGGTGTTCGAATATCGTTTATCAGCACCGAACAGGTTGACGTAATCGATATTTAATATTTAAATTATACACATAATATGCGTGTCAAGGGTTTCTCGCACGACTCTTGACAGGTGTAATTGTCATACAATACTTATTTCAGGATCTTGGACCACCGTTTGGCAGATGTTAGCATTCACGAAAAGTGTTTTGAGAACTCACCTGAAAGAAAATAAAGAGGTAATTAGATAACGTTACTATGGAATACAATAATATTTACACAAATGTCAGTAATGTTCTTCCGCATTTCTGTTACGATCAACTGTTTGAGCCTGTCAGCTCGTGCGTCACGAATATGTCTTTCGTTTTATATTTATTAATCTTTACAGTGTTAACGTTTGAATAATAACGTTACCGTACCCAAGGGTGAAAAAATTTCCCCCAATAATTACCTTATCTTAATTTTTTATTTATTATTAACGTGACCTAGGATGTTGAACATCCAAACGTCGTGGAGGTGTTATTGAAATGCGGCATTTTCTAAGGCATAGTTTCTCAACCTTTTTACATGACACGTAATATCATTGAACACCGAGAACTAGGTGTGATTGTGGCTGATCTAACGCGCACATATAATCGTAATATAATTTAACTTGAATAAAGGTTCAAAATATCGACTGAAGGTGTTTGATGGAATCGCAATATCAAGTTTTAATAGTTAAAACTTTATACGATTCCACATGTTTTTTCACTAACGACGCGGGTTTCATCTTTCGGCATCTTCATGCATTCTATCACACGGATGCAAGAGAACTAACGCACAATAAACAGTTAGCATCGTCTATATACCAAAGGTATTTAATAAAGTATATATTTTAAATTAAAATTGATCATTTTTCGATATGGAACACATTGTTGTGTTTTACATAAGACAAGCTGTTTCGCTTAACCTGTGTTTCACATAACGAGTGAGATTTTGAACGAATTAATCTCGTTATGAGAGGTTCCACTGTACTTTCGAATCAGTGGAATAAAAAATATTGCCGTATATTTCATGACATAGCGTACCGATCAAGCACTTTCTACAAAAACGTTCATCGCAAGATAAAAAATAAGCATAGTCGATTTATTCAAAAATGGAAATACCGGATACTAACAGTTTGTACAAAAGAAAACAAATTGTACGCAGTTAGCTGCACATAGAGTCTTATGTCAATAAACACAAGGCGTAGGAAAAAAGTGAAATCCGATGATTGATGCATTTAATTATCTTTCTTTCTCCTTCTATCTCGGGCCGAATTCAAAACGAATCGAAAATATATTATACAACCAGTAGCGTGCAGACGTAAAAATACAAATGCACAAACAATATTTATGCGGCGCATTAAATTGAATTACAAACCGCAAAAATTTTGAATAAGGTTTTTAAAATAAACCTCAAACTAATTGATTGAATTGGTATTTACTTGGTAGAACTCCATTATAGCACGGTGTAAAAATAGCCATGTATTTTAGTTCTACAAAATTCTTTATAAGATATAGTTGACAGTTACTTCGGCTCACGCCATCGTCAGAACAGTAACACGGTGATACGATACGGTTTTGTGAAATTTAAATAAATTGCTATTTTTTTTACCGAGTGACGATGGTTCTACCTAGTAAATACCAATTCAATCAATAAATTTCAAGTTATTCACCTTTTTAAGGACCGCTTAAAATAAGGAGCATTATGATCTTTCAATTAAAATATCTTTATAGGTAAGAATCCCATAACTTATGATATCGATTGAAGGTGCTTGATGAAATTTGGAATTTGAATAGCTAATTTAAATTGTTGAAGCTTTGTACGGTTCCACATGTTTTGAAACTTTTTTCGACCTGGATTTCGTCTTTCGATATCTTCAGGCATTCTCGTTGTCAGTTCTGTTGCATCCGTGAGATAGAATGCCTGAAGAAACACGAATTCTTAGTGATAAAACATGCGGAATCGAACAAAATTTCAACAATTCGAATTAGAAATCCATAAATCGATTGAAAAAAAACACAATTTATGAAATTTTGATTCTATCCACAGTGCACGCCACTGACAATGGTCAAGGAGAGAAGTCAAAATATATGTAAGAAACACTCGTACCTAATTGGTATCGATTTCTACTCACTCCCGATCGAATCCGGCGAAATGCAATACGCCGCTAGTTGACTGAATTGATCGAATCATCAGTCACGAATCTCTGACGATAGTAGCGTACGCGGCCAACCGCCAAGCGACAAAATTGCATAGCTCTAGATTTCATGATATAGAGAAGTTTGTAAATAATTTAAGAATTTATTATCATAAACTATGATGTAAGAACAGAAGAGAAGATGTATTGCGTACCTTATCTACACAGATATACATAGATAAGTAAATGTATATTAAAAAATAATTCTGATAAAGGCGTAAGCCGAAACAGCTATAAACTATTTAAACTTTATATTAAAAAAATCAATTATACAACCATTGAAATTCCTTTGAGAACAGATTTTTGTAGTTTTAATAATAAATGAAGGAAAAATGTTATTAATTTGATTAGAGTACTTCTTACTTCGCGTTAACACGGTTGTTAACGCGGGTTACGCGTTTGATATAGTGGACATGAAATCGCTAATAACTATTTGAATGAATTTTTTTTGCATACGGCTTTTTTTAAAAAGAATAAGGTGAAAAAATACCAATCCATTTTAGTATTACCAATTTTTTTAAAGATATAATTGATAGCTATTTCGGCTCACGCCAACGTCAGAATTTTCCAGACTGAACTAGTTCTGACGATGGCGTGAGCCGAAATAGCTTTCAACTATATCTTTTAAGAAATTGGTAGTACTAAAATGCATTGCTATTTTTTCATCGTGTTATATTGAAGCTCTACCAAGTAAATGCCAATTCAATCGATAAGTTTTCAGGATTGGTGTTATACAGAATATGAGAAAAAAGGACATTTATTAGACTGAAAAATCAGTTAAAAAATGTCTGTCACTCGAAAGGTTGATTAAAAAAACATGTAGTTAAAACCAGCTCATTATAAAAAGGTTAATTAAAAATTGAGCGAAAAAATTCTCGGATAGTCGGTAACGCTTGCTTGCTTTGCGTACGGCCGTTTAAAGGGTAATATCGGATCAATCGATCAGAAAACAATTACAATATCACCCGGCGGTGTACATTCGAACAGAAAGATGATGAAGCAACGTTCCAATTTCTTGCAAAAATAGGATTCGGGCACGAACTCTCGGTGTGAGCAACCAGCTATTCTTCATATCGAGGTCGGCCGAGCCGATTGACTCACCGAAAATTTACAGTAAATTATTGTAAAAGAGACGACGGTGATGGAGGCGTCAGGTGAAGCGGGTTAACGGTAAGGTTGCGTCGTCTCTCGCCGAGATACAGCGCCGCCACACGGAGTGTATGTAACATACGACTGACCGAATTGTTTGTTGCCCACGGGTAGCGTGGATGCGATCCGATCGGAAATATTGTATTAAATCTACAAGAATGCGCGCACGAGGAAAGCAAAATAAATAATTTTACAAGAAAAAAGAACAGTTTTATTGCGTTGTCGATAACGCAATATTTAGTCCAGCGGAATTGAATATAAGAATAATTGTGACAGATATAAAAAGAATATCGTGATCTTATGAAATTTTGACATTGTTATATTATATATATAATCAATATGACAATTGCAATGCAAAATAAACGTGATTTTTAATATCGACTGAGGGTGCTTGATGAAGTGTAAAAATCAATATTTCTCTCACTCACGACCCACGTTTAGTCTTCTGGCATTTCCAACAAACAAGGATGCAATAGAACTGACACAGAATAAATAAAATTGATTAAAATGGGAAAATGCAGACCGTAGGCTATGATCTAAATAAAGTATGAACAAATCGATAGTTATGAAAGTGAATTGTTTAAATGATTGAATTGGCATTTACTTGGTAGAACTCCATTATAACACAGTTCTACAAAATTATTTTTAACAAATATAGCTGATAGCTATTTCGGCTCACGCCATCGTCAGAACTATGCTAAAACTAGCATTCGCTTATCTATATATAGCTGTGCAGAAAAGGCACACAACACATCCTCTCTCCTGTTCCAACGGTCTAGCTTGTTACTTTAACACAATGACTCTAAATTTTCAAAATTCTAAATGAAACAATAGGTGTCTATGACGATAAGATTATATGTGGGATGGAAGTGATCCTTCTGGAAGCAAATCAGACCACTCCTTTGTACAACGGCTGGACAAGTGGCGATACTATTATGTTAGTTTGTTCGTTAAGAATCATTTGTGATAATTTTTGAAATTTGAAATTCAAACTCAACCCCCTAAATGTTTGCATCTTTGTAGTAAGGGTCTGAGAATGACGGCTTTGGAACAGCTGGAAATCAATAGACACCAATAACGAAAAAAAACCCTGGTATCGACCATGGAAGTGGACCGGGGACTACACCACGAAACCTCGTGCCGTTCATTAATCGACTCGGCAGTGGAGCAAAAAAATGCGCAACACATAGATACCCGAAGCAAAATATTATTCATGCCGAGGCTGTTTTGAGGCGGCCAAGTGAGAATTCGTCAGTCAGGCTGCGGCAAAAAAACGTCACCTTGACATTATTGCATTGCGCCAAATTTGGTATATTTTAAAAGGAAGGTAACGAAAAAATGATCTGTCTCGGATGAAACGTAACGTACACACGTTTGAATAGCATTGTGGACGATAAAAGGATTTAATTTAACGCATTCTTTGCGGCCAGAAGTTTATTTACCGCGTTATTATTTATCAACGTCATTTCTTCGTCGAAAGGATTTCATAGCATGAAATATAAGATTGTTTAAGAAAATTGTTTGTTTAATTTATTTAATGCGTTGAATTGTAACAATTCTGTGAAGTCACTGATGTGATTGCATCTCAGATGAATGACGAGAAAATTAACAACCATAAACATTTTATTTGTAAACAATTTTCAGGCCTGTCAGTCGTGACAAACGAGCGAATTCGACTACATTTTCGAATAGACGACTTTGAAAATCATCTCAAGGGAAAGTTTGCTTTGGTTGAAAAGGTTGATCTTTATATTGATGCACATAAATAGGAAAGAAAAGAAAAAACCTCACAAAATAAACCCTTTTAAGCCCTGACAATTTCACATATTTTAGACATGTATTGTATACATGTAAATTATTTTCTCAGTTTTGAAACTTTTTGTTTTGTATACCTGTTGATTATAGACACTTATTAGATTGTGTGCAAGTACGCGTTATCTTTTTAACATTCATTTTATTTCTTTAATATTTTCCTTTTATCTAAAAATTATTTTCCTATTTCATGAACCATTGGTTTTGTATAACTGATAACTATTAACTCATTCATCATGTTACATAAATATTTTTGCTTCGATTCGCATTGATTAATGGATAATTCTCGCGATAAGCGAAACAGGTCCTGATGTATATAATATAATAGTTCTGACGACGGCGTGAGCCGAAATAGCATCAATTATATCTTTTAAAATTTTGAAGAACTAAAATAGACTGGTATTTTTTTCACCGTGTTATAATGGAGTTCTCCCAAGTAATTGCCAATTCAATCAATATATTCTATATCTGCACCAAATCTACACAATACATACGTACCAAAAATGTGATTAATACATTCATTTTTAAAAATATGAACATTTTTTTATGTAAACAAAAAACATTTCCTTTCACGTTTGGTACGTATAGTGAAAGATTCGATGTTTCGATTAATTAAACTCTTTTATAGTCAACTGGAGTGATACATTTATGTATTTACAAATTTACTTATGTTTGATCGGGGTGTTATAAACTGCAGCCTTTGTCTATAAGACACCAAAACAAAAACAAAAAATAATCAAACATTTAAATAAATTTATTTCAATGTGGCCGTACTTAAAAAAATGTTTGAAATGTTTTCCATTGACGACTTACTTCTCCATACAACGTTACCACAGTTGACAGCACTGGTATCTCATATATATATACACACATATGTATGTAAATGTGTCGTTTAAGATAAAAAAAATATTTCAATGACGAATATGTTATTGAAATCAAGCTGTCAGCAGAATTTGACAACGATATAGGAGGTCATAACCTGTCGTATATAACCAATCATTCAACAATACGAGAGGAATTTTTAATCACCTGTTTACCGACCTCGATTGATTAAAATCAGGTGAAGTTTGTCAAAGTTATTTCAAAAATAATACAAATGACGGCCCGAAAGTGTATCGCGTTATCGAAATATTAACGACGTCTTCGTAATGAGTGTGCTGTGAGAGTTATTTATTATGCACGCCACAAAATAGTGTCTTGTTGATAAGACGCTATCGCTTCAGATTAATGAGAGATAAAACAGTGATAGAAGAAGTCGACGAAAAATGCTCCAGGGAATTCCATTGAAAATCATTTTTTTGGAAATAGATCAGCGGCTTCCAACCCTTATCCCCGCGTCCCTAAAAAGAAGGAAAAGAAATTCCGCGAATTAAAAAAAAAAATTATAGCAGAACCACGATCAACCGTTCTCACATAATACGTTTTCCCGGATGGATTATTCATTGTTTAAAGTCCCGTCTAACACCCATAAGAACAATGTTAAATATTCGCGCATTAACCGGATTCGGTAGAAAAAATTGTATATACAATATATTTTTTGAGTTTGAGCACATTAAATCTTATATATTAACTAATGAAATTAATGATGAAATATATAGTTTGCTCAAATGTCTTGAGATTTCCTTTATGAATTTCTCAGGAAGAAGTTAAAAACAATATTCAATTATTCAATAAATAAGATTTAATATAACTTTGACAAAGCCCTCTCATATTTACAGATTTTCTTGAAACCCCATTTTTGAAAATTATAGAGGGGATTTTATCCTTTTTTAAGATTTTACTTTTATTATTATTATTTTAAGCATTCCCGCGTTCGTCGAAACTGGTCTTGATATGAATATTGTTAAATTAAGGAAACATTAGTAAATGTTGTTTAATATTTTTTAAATACAATGTCTTTCCACAAAGAAGTGAGAGCTAAGTAACACATTGAAAGTAAAAAAAAAATCTATAATTTTGTTTGCACAATAAATGAGTCAGAACTTTGAATCACACAGATAAAAATCGAATATGTAATCAATTGAAACGAAATAAACAATGACATTTATAAAACAAAGAATTTACCTACCTCATAAGAATAAAATGGAGAATGTTATCAGTAAAACGAGAGACACAAATATAAGTGGACTATGTTCAATTCAATACGATGTTCTTATCAGGTGACATTATTAATTTGTAAGATAGAACAGTGGGTGATCAAATCGAACAACGAACACTATCACGAATTATTTTGTGTTCAGACAATTAACTAAAAAAGCGATTATTCTATATGTAAAACTATTTATGTATGATCGGTTAACAAATAGTTCGGATTGTGAACAAATCGTACAACGAACACTATCACGAAAGATTTGTATGTTCGGACAACGAACACGTATTCGGATAACGAACTGGAACGAGCTTTCTAATCCAATTAATATATCTGTGTAACAAATCGGCGATCTTAGGATCGGTTAACGATCAGTTAGAACTGCGAAAAAATCGAACAACGAAGACGTATTCGGAAACAATCTTTCTAGTACATAATAAAAATCTATGGTAAATCGATGATCGATCAAAAAAACAATTCGGATAGCGAACACAGTCGTGACAACAGATTATATTCGTTAAACGATCACCCACCGCATAGGAAAGTTAAAGCTTTCGAAAGTTTCGTGCTAGTGGAAAATTTATTTAACGAGGTCAGTTGACAATGTCTGGGGTGAGCGAAACCAGTCCTGGTCTGCTCAACCTAAAAAATGGAAAAAGTACCAAGCACTGAGTTTCATAACACGATGAAAAAAAACGCGTTGTATATAAGTTCTACAGAATATTGTCGAACTAAAATACATTGCTATTTTACGTTGTGTTATAATGGAATTCAACCAAGTAAATTCGAATTCATTCAATTAAAATTAATATGTAAGAAAAGAAAATGTGCGATATTTGAGTAATTTGTTAACACGTTAAAATAATTACATGTTCATTACTTTTGCAACATCAAAATACTTCAACATTTAATGTTGTTAGAAATAAAATATATTTTTATACTTTTTTACGCGATATTGTGATTTTTGGAACGAATTTATGAAATTATATGGAAATAAGATTTTTAGACAGATTTTTATACACACCACTTTCTGGAACCAATGTATATCGTAAAAAAGAATTGGGTAATTATTTGATAAGAATTTCATAATTATTTCTTGAATTGGACTAAACCTGTGAAATGACGAGATGCTCTGTCCAAATTTGATTAAACATAGTCATATTCTGGTATTGTTCGGCGACATGCCAAAATAACAACATCACGCCCACTCGTCTCCGAATTTTATCTTGTTGTACATACATTTGGGATCGGATGACTAAATTCTCGAACACTTTTAAAAATATCAGGACAATGGCTACATGACGTCTTGTCTCTGACGTTGTTTAAATCATACATAATAACACGAACAGTTCCTTCTTTGTTATATGGCACGATCTTAACAAGTCGAAAAGTAACTTAATTAAAAACATTCTTTTTATATATTGATAAAGTGTTGTGTTAACTAATGCCGTGCTAATAACACGCCTAGCGTGTCCATACGTATTTCCACTATGTGGTCAGGACCCGCGTAGAGTGTTTATTGTTCATGCCCGAAATATAAAAAGAATATTATACGACTGTGATATTATTTGTTTATGATATCGACTGAAAGTGCTTGATGGAAATCAAATTAGAAATGTTAGGGTTTCACATTTCGGCATCTTCAGGCATTCTCGTTGTCAGTTATGTTACATCCGTGTGACCGAAAGGCGAAACCTGAGTCGTTAGCGACAAAATATGTGGAATTGTACAAAGTTGTAACAATTCAAATTCATTGAGTGATAATTGAAATAATATTAAAAAAATAATAAACGAAAATCGATTTGACAGCAAACAGTGGACGCCGTATGAGAATATTATTTCATCTAGCTAATATTAGTGAATATTTCCAAACAATTCCAAATGTGTGGGAGGTCAACAATCGTATGGCAGCGGTCACGATACGATCTTGGAACGATGCGTCGGTGGACACCAGAACTTGGCTGGTCGCGTTCTGGCAATCACGATACAGTGCAACCATCGCAAAAAATACCATTGTGACTGTCGTCGAGAAGTTGTTCACCGTTGATTAATTCGCTTATTTATCCTAGAGCTAGACGAGAATACGGGGATAGATCTGCCATAGAGCTAACTGACATTTTAGATTAGTGGTTCTTACGTAAAATTTCACTGTGGCCGCATTACACACATTTGCTATCAAATGTGATAAAATAGTTTCGATATTTATTTTTTATATAGTACATTACACTGAATGATCTTTCACAATATACAGTTGTAGGTAAAATCGACAAAATTAATTAAGCAATTGTTGTTAATTCTTTATATTGACTTGATGTTAACCTAACGTATAACTTCGACCAAAATTTTCGAACAGATTTATTAATAAAACGGTCCTTTACTTAAACTCTACTAAATGCTGGATAAGTCAGGTTTATTTAATCAATTTTAAAATAATAATAATTTTACAAATTCATTTTTAAAAACATCAATATTTACTATAAAACTGTTGGTGGCCGCAACAAAATCTTTTGATGGCCGCACACGAGAACCACTGTTCTAGACCTTAACGGGTAAACCCCACATAGCTAACCATTTCCACTCGATTTACGATTGTGTACTTTTTCTGCACCACTATATATATATATATTGATAATTAAATATAAATTTAAATTTTAAATAATAAAAACACATTTTTTTAGTACTTATTTCCACAATATATTTTTTGATCAATTTTTGTAATATTACAAAAACATAGCTATTATTTGACCATGCTATTTACGTATCGGCAGGCACTGCAGTTTGTTGTGTGTTCGATATTGTTTTCCATACCTTCAGATTTTGCTTTGTAATCATTTTGGTAGGGGATTTTCTTAATTATTGCCATGATTGCCGGTAATAAATAAATAAGTGCATTATCATTGAATGCCGTGTGAGCATTAAGTGACTTTAAATAAAATGTAAAAGAATCATTCTAAGAGGTATGAGCGATTAATGTCAAAATATTTCGAATGTTGGGGAATTTGCGTTCCCCGGTGTTAAACGTGAATGCAGAATGAAAACGCAAAGCATTGATATACGCACTTCTATTTTGAGAATATCAAGCAAGTTATAGTCAGACAAAATCAAAAAATTCCGATCAATGATGATACCTTTTCTTCAAATTGACTTTTATCAATACGTCACCAAGTAATTTAAATCTATCATTATTTATGATGTGTTTTTACGACCGAACTTTTTTTCAACTCAGCATTCGAGGGTGGCAATTTTTAATTATGCACCCATGACGCAAGATTGAAATACCTGAAACTTTGCACGATCCCGGTTTCGCCTTTCAACATTATCAGGCACTATATCACACGGATGTAATTTGGCTGATCTTTGACATCAGAGTCGTGTTGTGTTCAGTTATGTTTTTTTTTTTTTTTTGCAAGACTTCAGAGCCTTGATTATAACTAAACGATTCACCCCACATCGATTAGAAGTCCACACGCTTCACATTGTGACCGGATATGGGTTTTAAAACAAAGTCACATTGTCAAAAATTGTCGAATAAAAAGATACGTTTAATATTGACAATGTCATCGGAGGCACGGCAATGTTTATTCGCCCACGGATTCGTTACGAAATGATCGCTAAAAAGATGTCATTTAAGTCATGTAATTTTTACGTATTCATATTACAAATAATTCTAGTATCCTGTTAAAGATTTATCGGACGAGTATGCTTAAAAACGAGAGAGAGGTCACTATTCTACACAAGACTATCGCTTCAATGAAAACAATATTTTATATCTTTGAAAAATAACGAAATAAGAATGATTTTTTTAAATAAACAGCGCATTTAAACTGTTAGAATTCGTTATTTCTCCGTCGCAAAGTTTCAAGTTGACAGTTAGTTACTCAACCTCTATCGTGGATGCGGTTTCCCTGTATGTTTATCTGTGGACGATTCACTGAAATTGCAAGTGTCAATGCAATTTGGTTGTTTAAAATGTGTTATTTCTGAGTGGAAAGACAGGATATTACCACAAATTTATATTTTAAGATCACCGCCGGTATCGCTCATCGAGAACATCATCAACTGATATTGATCGTGATGAGCGAAACCGCTGTGATTTGGGAAATATCAAATTGTTGAAATATTTTTAAGGTGATAACAATTAAGCATATTTAAAAAAATAAAAACGCATTATTAAGTACAATACTTTCACAATTTTATTTTAAGATCACTACTGGTTTCCCTAATCACGATAACTATCAGTTGATAATGCTCGTGATGAGTGAAACCGGTCGTGATTTGAAAATTGTAATAAAATTCGTATTTTTATTACTTAATGTTTTTACATGTAATAAGTTAACTGTCACTACTTGATGGAAAGGCATGATATCCTAAACAATATTTTTAGTATTATTTCCACAAAATATTTCATGAGAAGAATAGGTTTCGATCATCGCATAAATTGATAATGCTCGCAATAAGCTGAAAAGAGTGAAAGAAAAGTTTTGTGTAACATAACCCTACATAAAAACTTACCGCCCGCCACTGATGTAAATATAGATAAAATCTCCCTTCTAATTTGACGTAATCGAAAAGATAAACAAAACAGCTCGATTCTATGACTTGCCACGTAAATCGAACTAAACAGTACATCAGCGGGAAGGAAATGTTGCATAGAAAAGTTTGACAACGTCGCCAGCCGATACAGACGTGTGTGTCTGTGTGTACAATCTATCGCAAACGAGCTATTAATTAGATAAACGATGTACGTTTCGGTGATAATGTTGGCTGGCGAAATAGTAAATCTTCGAATGTGTCAAAGAGCAAGTCTGACATAGAATGATATATGAAGGCGATTTGGTGAATATTTATTTGCATACTGGAATAAGAATCGTGGGAGAATAACAGTTCACTCTGATTGCACAGAATGATTGTGTTAACACAGTAGCAACATGGTGAACGAGTCCAAAGAACGGATATACTATTAATTGCTAAAATTGCAATCTTGCAGAAATCATCATAGCTGTTTCTTTATTGGGAAATTATTTATCTATAGTAATAAAAAAATAGAGTTTTATCTCAGTATTTTTTATAAATAATTAATTTTTGTTATTAAAACAATCGTTTTGAGATTTTTATATTCTTATAAAACCAAGGTATTTAGGTATTGGCAGACACTGTAGCTTGGGTGTTCGATTGTTTTCTATACTACTGTGTTTTGTTTTGTAATTATTCAGTGTTTCGGATAAGTAACAAAATATCACATTATTTAAATGCCTTATTTTATAATTGCCCGGATTGCAAGCCATACATAAATAAATGAATCATTATTGCATGTCGTGTGAGCAATAATTTATACATTCAAAAAGTTATGAGCGAATATATCGAATGATGTGCATTATCAACAACTGTTCCATACAAATTAAAACAACACCGCTTTTCCACTAGTTAATTATACGTTAATAATTATCAAAATCTTAAGACATCCAAATGAAGAAAAATAGTTCACAAATGTAAGTTTAAGAACATCTTGTATTGCAGCAGTTGATAATGATCGCGATCGGCGTAATCGGTTATGATCTTAATAATATAAAGTTTTGAAAATATCACTAACAATAAACAACTCTAGTCTTTTACATATAATTAATTCAAGATCAAGACCGGTTTCGGGCTTTTTAAACAATGCAAGAGTGTATCGTAAGTGGGATAACAAAACAGATGTAAAATTCATTCAGAGGATCATCAATAAGGTCGTAATAATCGATTTCTAGTTTCCACTACACACAAGCCGTTAACATAGACGATCGGTTTTATTGGTAATAATTATAGGCCTTTAGAATATTATTATTATGATATTGGAATAAATTGTGTGACGTAGGGGAACAGTGTACCAGTTTGTCGAGCCACTCCTTCGCCTCGTTGATTATTTCAATTCTCCGTCGATCTGTGTAGCCGAACCGTTACGTTATTCCGTACAAGGATTCCGAGGAAGGACCAGAGTGACGCACTCATTTGCATAATATGTAGGGAAACAAATAAAGGTAACCCGTTCCCTGCCGAGCCGCGTATAAGATAATCGAATACTGAATATTTCAAAAATAATTCAGCAGTAACACGGTGAAAAAAATAGCAAAGTATTGTAGTTCTACAAAGTTTATGAAATATACAGTTTATAGCTATTTCGGCTTACGCCTTTACCAGTGATATTGTTTTATCTATAATATATTTACTCAGTTCCCACATGTTTACATCATTGTAGTGAAGGGCCTAAGCTAAATATATTGGAACAAATAGAAATTAATAGATATCAGCAATCCAATGACATTCATAATTAACAAACAATTATAAATTCATCACCGCTTCTCAGACCATTAAGGAAAGTTAATGCAGTTCTCAAATAAATCAACTTAGTACAATACCAATTTACTAGTTGCATTTATTCCCATAAAATCAATTTGCCAAATTTAAGAATTTATCATCTAAATATAAAACCAGGATGTTGAAACAGAAGAGAAGATGTATTGTGTACCTTTTCTACACCGCTATATGTTGAAAAATAAATGTACGTTTAAACATGGTTCTGACGAGGGCGAAACCCGAAATAACTATCAACTGTATATTTTATAAATGTTGTAGAACTAAAATACATTGCTATTTTTTCACCGTATCATAATGGAGTTCTACTAAGTAAGCACCAATTCAATCAGTAATATATAAATTTATATTTTTAAGGACAGGGCCGGTTTCGCTTATCGTAAGTATTATCAACTGATACAATACAAATAAAAAGACAAACAGCACAAATTTTTGAAAACCACTCATTTAAGGCGGAAGGTATTAAATTATTGAATTAAAATACAGGGTTTCATGAGCTATTATATTTTATCATGAACTGTTAGAAATAAAAACAGCTGAATCAAACCCAATGTTTATATTAAGCGATCAACAAAATCTTACCAATTCTTCTTTGCTAATATGAAATTCCGGAAACGGTGAAAAAATATCAATGTATTTTAGTTCTACAATTTTTTTACAAGATATAGTTGATAGTTATTTGGGCTCACGCCATCGGCAGAACTATAGTTCATGTATATGTAGTTCTGACGATGGCGTGAGTCGAAATAGCTATCAACTATATCTTATAAAAAAATTGTACAACTAAAATACATTGCTACTTTTTCACCGTGTTATAATGAAGTTCTATCAAGTAAATGACAATTCAATCAATAATATTCTGGAAATAGTACTATGAAAATTGACTTTTATTATTCAATACATACATATATCGAGTTAGTCTTGTTGTAAAAATGATTATTTTTATTTTATTTAATAAAATAGTAGCAAAAAATATTGCTTTATCATTTCAATAGAATGTCACTCCACAAAGAAGTGACAGCTAACACCTTAGAGTTCTATATATATAATCATTTTTTATGTTCACGAATGGGGCGGTACAGATGAATGAATCTCGGTTGGTCGGTCACAATCGCATACAAAGTTTGTATCAGACAGTTATAATAATCGCAATATTATTGGTGTCGCGATATCGACTCTATTGCCGACACAAATATGCGGGGGGACCGTGAGACTAATTGAAACGAATAATCATCGATACGGTGATTGATTTTACGACAGGTGTTATTAAATAAAAAGAAATGAATTAATGCAAAGGATTGAGGATTTATTGAGTTTGTAACAGGACTATGACTATGGTGTCGCTAAAACACGACTCCGAATAAAAGAAGTTTAACGTTGTCAGTTTTTTTTCCATCCTTTCTATATAAGTGGTTCTAAAAAATAGGCGGTACACTGAAAGCACTATTTATTTATATGTACGGTATTCAAATGTTTATGTTATCGTCGAAATGAATCTTTGAAGTGCATACATATACATCTGTTCCTCGTATAACACGGTTATATGGTTCCGCAAAAACCTAGTGTAGGTTTGAAGTTCATACAAAATTAAGGTTAGAGTTACAAAAAAATCGAAGATAATTTGTATAAACATGCACTTTAACACATTCAATGCGGGAAACGTAGTAATACCCGTTATGCTGACTGCCGGTTAACTGCGGGAAAGGTACATGTTTTTTTTCACAAGCATTTTAGTTTATCTTGCTTAGGAGGTTTAATATGACCTAGGTTTACATAAATGAACCATATTTATGAAACAGGGTGACCACAAACTCTGTTTAATTTTTGGATATAAAAACTCTTCCATGTCAATTCTGCTTCATGCTGTGAACCACTTTCAGTGAGAATATAAATTTTAATTTAATGTGTTCCATCTACACTATATTCTGATAAAAGTATATTTAATTAAATAAGAATTCTATTTTTTGAATCGAGTTATGTAAAGCGTGTTGTATAAAAATATGTCACAATGTATACATCCCTATTGTGTAAAACCGTGTTATACGAGGCCTAGGTGTATATATTATGCAGTGGAAAATTTATTGATTATTCAGGATTAACAATGCTAATAATCTATCAGATAATCTTTACAATTACTATGATATTTATGCACACCTTCAAGTCACGAATTGACAAATACTGTTATATTATTGTAATTCGACAGTCAGTGATGATCGCTATGTTCTCTGAAAAACATATAAATTTATAATATGTGCAATGGAAGTTGATTGCATTTATTCGTGCTGAAGTGCATTGCAGTTCCGATTTGCATATGCGTCCCAAGGCTCTCGGTAGTTGACAGACATTGCATCTTGCCAAGGCGATTTCTATAAACAACGCTCTGTGAATATTTAAGCGTAATAATTAATTGTATGCATCTCTTTTTTGAAACAACACTAGAATGTTTTGCAAGGCGCTAAGAAGCCTTCTTGGGTCATCTCTCGAAAATGCAATAACGGTGAAATTATTGGGAAACGAAACCACTAGCAACATAACAGTTATTGATTAAACTATAAAACCCGAAAATAAATATATAGATATAAGACGGAACAATCTTGGTTGATCAGAATTAACCTGCGACAGAATGTTTAAATACCGTCTAAATATAGTCCACAACACAACAATATTCATCTGGGTTAGATCATTTATGTAGAGCAGGGATTCCCAACCTTTTTGTACTCTATAGCGCATTCTGAAATATCGGTAGGGTGGCGGGCACCACCGATTTTTTCGAAGGATATTTATAATTTGACATGAGTAACAAATAAAAAAAAAGACTGATACATACAATATCGCAAACATACCAACGAATATAATAAACCAAGGTACTCTTAAAGTAAAAAAAATTAAGACTAATGATTAAATAAAAATAATGTACATTTTTAATTAGTGTCTATGAACAAATTCTGTCACAGTCGAAAAATGGCAGGCACACACGAATCGTTCCGCGGGCGCCATGGTGCCGGTTTCGCCTTTCGGCATCTTCGGGCAACTCAGTTCAGTTGCATGTGATAGAATGCCTCAAGATGCCTAAAGGCGAAACCCCGGTCGTTAGTAACAAAACGTGTGGAATCGTACAAAGTTGTGACAAATCAAATTTGATATTGACATTCCATCAAGCACCATCGGTCGATATCATAAATTGCGTTGTTGAAATAATTACTAAAACGTGTGTTTTTATTATATAAAATAACATGCCTTTCATCAAGAAGTGACATTTAACACCTTAAAAGATATTTAAATATTATATTGGCTCGGTCAATTATCTCCAATATTATAAATGCATCGTTACCTTCGTGTACTATATTGGGACTCAAAAGAGGACGATTTATTTCATCTTCTTCAATGATATTTATCAAAATCGTCTCCAAAACAACGCGTTTCTTAACTCCACGGGTCTTCAGTTAAAACATTAAAAATGATTAGAATTTGATATTGAAATTATTTCAAACTACCTCGTTAGATATCTTTATAAATTAAAATATGGTATTCTCAATTAAAATGCTATATGTTCATTTCGAAGTTTGTTCATACGGCATGAACACCGTTCGTAATCTATTGCAAAAGAAACTCGCTTCAGAGAACAGGTTATGGTGCGCGATGTGTCGTGATTGACTGCGACCAACTAAATAGTAAAACGTTATTGCAAATCCTTGAAAAATACGTTCAACTCGCGTCGAATATGATTCGGCGTTGAAAGTGAATTCACAATACGGGCGAATTGCCTCAATCTATTCGCGAAATCTTCGGTTTTTTATCGCCACTATTGAGCAGTTTTCGACCGACCGGTATAGTTGATCGGTATAAAATCACCATTGCAAATTATGCATAGATTCAATATTAAATCGAGTCATTTTTAGAACTTAGCTGCAACGCCACAGAACACTCCTTGCGAGCATTGTCAAATAATAAAGTATAATCAATTGATCGTAAAATCTCATAATGGAGGTTCAATTTTATTTAATTTTACGAGGTTCTAGCATTTTATTTTTGAATTATTTTACTTCACTGATTGAATTGACATTCACTTGGAAAAACTTAATGTGACAAACTGGCAATATAATTTAGTTCTACAAAATTTATAAGATATATAGTTGACAGCTATTTCGAGTCGCCCTTCATCATAACTGTCATCTTCAGGCGTTCTATCACACAAATGCAACTGACAGTTCTGTTATAGAATGCTTGAAGATTCCGAAAGGCGAAACACAGCTCGATAGTGACAAAACATGTAGCATGGTACGAATATTGACAATTCAAATTTGTTATTGAAATTCCATCAAGCGCCTTCGGTCGATATCATAAATAATTAGTGTTCATAGCTTTAACATAACAATTAAATTAATGTTTTTAAAGTGATTTTATTTGATGAATTTCCAAATTAGCACTAAGAGATACTAAACATTTTATTGCTAAGCAATTATATTTCATTCAGATAGGTTTTGTATAATTATATTTTTGGTTCGTGACCTTTTTGTTTTTGATGCCTGTTAATTAACTATTCACTCTAAATTGTGTATAAATAACCCTTTTTTAATTTGTATGAATCCATTGATAATTTCTCGCCATGAGCGAAACCGGTCCAGACATTCCTACAGTAAATTTGTGGCATTTTTTTTATTTATATGACGACTTAAAACCAATTTTAAATTCGAATTAAGAACTATGTCAACGGCGTATCAAAATAATAAAACGCACTTCCGCTAATTTGGACTTTAATGCGTCATACATACAAGGCATAAACGGATAGTCAATTTTAACTTACGATTTTTTCGTCAACGCAGCCGGTGACTATATAAATAACACGCCAATTATTTAACAGCTTTGACTTACCTGAAAGAAAAAAAACAAAATTAGTATAACATACAAAAAAAATTATCGACTACACAGGAAAGAATCGATTTTTTTCTTTTGAAAGATTAGAGTACTGGAAAAAATATTAAATCAGGTCGATGTCGTTGTATGATTTCAAATAATGTCGAGATAATAATGGATTAGATAAAATAATATAGGTTTAGCTGTGTGGGCAGTAGCGCCCACTAGTGGGGGGTTATAGGGCCCACAGGTGACTACCACTTTTTAAAGTTTAGGAATGCCCCATCAATGGGTCTGCCACTGATTGCTTGGTGTGTCGATATATTTCATGTGGACGAAAATAAATTTAGAAGTATCAAAGAATATTTAACCGGAACTTGCTCGATTGGCTTCTTTGCAAATTTCCAATGTTACATTTTATAAGTCGTTTAAACACCACGAAAGATTAATAATTTTCACGATGTCAAATGTAAAAAAATGTCAAAAACGGTATAATTTCATTAAACAATAAAAAAGGTTAAAGCGATCGCGACAACAATAGATCTGCACAGTGGGACTATAAGGGTTAATATACACTCAATTAAACACTGGAACAAGTAATTAGATTAACATTAGTGTTTCGAATAAATTCTAATGAACAAGCTACGGTGAATTATCAGTTGGACACTGACGTGCAAGCGGATTGAAACCAATTATGGTAATTAGCATTATGTTAAGCGACGTTGCCAAGAAACCGGAATGTGACTATCGCCGTGTAAAATTTGAATGCAGATATTTTTGAGACATGCCATTACTGTCACGTCGATCGGAAATTATCAACGCAACTCTTGCGGCACCCGACTTCCGGCCAAGTTAAAATTAGTCGCGAGCAATTATTGTGACAACATGACAGTCAGCGAGAAGTTTCAATAATGTTACCGTTTATCTGCCGTTTAAGGCTGCTTTTCTATACACGCTCATTATGTAGCAAGCCGTGATGGGCAAACTACGACACGAGTGTGGCCGTCGTCAAATCTTAATGTAGATTAAAATGTAAGTAAATCCGTTCCCTACCAAGCAGTATAAAGGATATTCGATCGCTGAATACCTCAGGAAGAATGCGATGTATTTTAGTTCTACAAAATTTATTTGATAGCTATTTCGGCTTACACCTTCATCAGAACTATGTTTAAATGTACATTTACTTATCTATATATAGCTACACAGCTAAGAAAAGGTACACAATATATCTTCTTTTCTGTTTTAACACCATAGTTTCATATTGTGCTTATAAAGTCTAAAATGAGGAACATAGATTTTTTGCATTTCTCGAACTGCGAGTTAATAAACCGTTTCTACTAAAAAGTGACAGTTAACACTGTTAACGTCTCAACTGTTGAGACAGCTGACGTTTCTGAGTTGATAGTAGATTCCCAAAAATATATGAATTAACAGTGGTTAAAACCTTCTTGTACTCGCTAATTTTTTAGTTAATGCATTTCTTAATTTGTCCTGACAAACTCAATAAGATTGTTTCAAACCAATATTATTCAATAAATTTTTAAAGTCTATGTGTTGGAATATCCATTAAACGGCTCAGCAGGGAATGAGTTAACACATTAAAAGTGATACACGGGTGAACAATGAGGATTAAACTGCTCGTTCAAGAGGGATTATGAACTTAATTAGACTTCGTATATAGGTAGAGTTATTAAAATTTTATATTGAAATTTCGTCAAGGATTCACCCCTCCACTCGACATCGACGAGTTTTAGGCTGTCACGATATTCTACGTCATATCAGCAGACATTGATTTGGAAACAGGACTTTGGCGGCCGACAAACCATTGTGCCACCGTGAAGATAGTCAATTAACGCGGCGCGGAATAAATTTATTGTTCGGTACAGAAAACTTTCTAACTTCGTCACGCTCCATAGGCGAGCAAACGAACAGTCGATTGACCGATCGTTCGGTTATTGTAATCGGACTTTTTAACCATTTTAACACTTTGGAGTCCCGGAACCGCGTTTTAACGTGATACAAGATCCAACGTTCGAGTCCCGGAAACATGTTTTGATGTGATATACCAAGCCCTTTGAAAAAACACAAATTAGAGACATTAAACGAAGTATTTGAAAGAGAATTTTAACGTTTTTTTATAGTCAAGACTCGAAACATTTTCAAACAGCCAACAGTCTTATCGCTCATAAAGCTGGTCTACCCGATCGCTTCTCGTGCAATACATGACACCAACATTCCCCTCCTGGAGACAATTTAAAAATGGCACCGAGTGCTCTCCGAGGAAAATTTTGCAAGATTCATAAAGTATTTGGGAATATATAAAAAAAAAAAAAACAACAGAATTTGATTCCTATACCGTCAACAGAAAAAATATATATAGGGTTTGCGAAGTGTGTGCAAACCAAAAAATATGTAAGACTCAGTACATGTGTAAACATCAAAGTGTGGCTCTACACATGGGGAAGAGTTGATAATTTTATCACTTTAGAGCTAATTTTCATAATGTTGCTAACCATCTCAAAAGGTTTCATTTGATTTTATCCAATATTACCATAGTTATAAAACTTTCAATAAAGACTTAAGAAATACGCCATTTGTTCAAAAATGAGCCGGGCATAGGGGCTAGGTTTGCCAAATTTTGGCTGGGGCTGATAGTGTTAATATCGATTGCGTTATTTATTTTTTCGGTACGCGTAACGGAGAGCCGGGCAAAAAACAGCTTAGGTCAGTTTTATGACACCGAAATTATCGGCCGTTTTATGATTCACAATAATTAAAGTCAATAAAATTTGAAAATTATATTGGCCTTTCATTGACGATGTTGGTTCTGCATTACTGATCACATCGAATAAAAGAGTATTTGGTTTAATATGCAAGGTCGGTTCGATTTTAACCACTTAAACGCGCAGGTACACGAACGCGACTACGAGGACATTTAAGAACAAACACGGATTTCTTACATTACATTCAAAGCATATTTCATTTGATTTCCAGTATTTTAAAATGTTGAACGACTCTCATGTGCTTCACATTCTAATATTAAAACTATCACAGGACTACGTCAAAATAATTTTTCCTAATACAACCGAAATTGTTTTGACGCTTTCGAAAGAGGCAAATTCATATATTATCAATAATATGTCTATGCAGTCAAATATATTTTATTAATTTTAGTTGTATCCCTGAAAAAATAATCCTGAATGTTTGTTAGATTGAAATAATATAAACAATTTACAAATGATTTTCCGCGTATTTTCATACAATGCCGGCATTCAAATGGTTAAACTATTGGTAACTATATGTAATAATTAGTAACAGCGGAAAATAAAAATGTGTGAACGATGCTGATTAAGAAAGGTCGTCTGTCAAAGCCATCGTCCGAGCAGAACGATGAACGATTCCTTCATCAACACCCAAATTCTGCCAAATTCCTTCAGATTCGACCTTCCGGACGATTACAGCAGCAGGGAAGATATCAGGGCTAGCCAAACATTAGATGATAACAAATGTCGCATTGCATATTGCGGCTACTCATTATTTTGAAATAACCCCATAATGGAAGCAATCACATATTTTCAACATCTGAATGCTATCAATTGAATTCATAGATACAGTCTTTAAAATAATTTTAAAAGTATGTATATTTTTTCACAGTTTTTAACTGTTTGATGTCAACAGTGTGTGTATGAGAGATTCGGCAAGATTGCGACGCAGTGCGGATAAACGAACGATGCTCGATGCATTGAATAAGCAATGCCAAGAGTCGTTAGTGACAAAACATGTGGAATCGTACAAGTTGTAACAATTCAAATTTGATATTGAAATTCCATCAAGCACCTTCAGTCGATATCATAGAATATATGTATATTCGGAAAACTAATTAAAATTATCTTTCTAACCCATTTACTCTATCTGTAAAACTCGGTCGATCGATTAACGAACAATTCGGATTGCGAACATAGTCTTTAAACAGATTATGTTCGATAACCGATCACCCACCGTATTTAAGACATTTCAACGAGTATACGTATTGCCAGTATTATCCAATGTACAATGACTCACATATTCAACATCGCTAGACCGTTATTCATACGTTTTTTTGCGGGGATTTCGTGGGTGGATGCGCGCGCGACGTGGACCGTGGGAAATATGAGCAATCAAAGAGCGCATACATTACGAAATTGAAATAAAAGGACTGCATTAAAGCATCACCTACTATTATAATTTGATATAAAATTTAAGAAAAAAAAAAGTTGGCATTCCACCAGGCAGGGGTCGATAAACTCTTACGAACGGATTGCGTTTATTTATTACAAATGAAATAATGAAAATTGTAGTATATTTATTCTAATTAACTTAATAGTTATAATTCTTAAGTACTGAATGATTTAATTTATGATATCGAAGGAAGGTGCTTGATTAAAATTTCACATTACAATGAGTAATCTGAGAATAGTGCCACAATGTCTCTAAACCATTGATTGAATTGGCATTTACTTGTTTAGAACTCCATATAACACGGCGAAAAAATAACAATGTATTTAAGTTCTACGAAATTTATAATGCACATAGTTGTTATCTCTAAGTAGAGAATTATATAAATTCAATTTGCCTAAATTAAGAATTTATTATCGCGACATAAAACTGGGATGTTAGAACAGAAGATAATACCCTTTTAAGGTGTTAACTGTCACTTCTTGATGGAAAGGCATTATATTTTAAATAATAAAAACACATTTTTTAGTACTTATTTCCACAATATATTTTTTGATCAGGACCGGTTTCGCTCATCGCGAGCATTATCAACTGATAGAATACAATTTACAAACAAGTCTATTTATACAAAACAAAAAAAATAATTTGAGTTAATGGTAGCAGGTGTACAAAACCATGGGTACAAGAACTAGGAAACGATTTACATAAAATCATACAATATTGATACAAACACAAATACATTGTTTGTAAATTGTATTCTATCAGTTGATAATGCTCGCGATGAGCGAAACCGGTCCTGATCAAAAAATATATTGTGGAAATAAGTACTAAAAAATGTGTTTTTATTATTTAAAACAGAAGATAATATGTATTGTGTATCTTTTTTACATCGCTATATATAGATAAATATATTTCTGACGATGGTAACCGAAATAGCCATCAACTATATTCCTTATAAATTTTGTAGAGCTAAAAGGCTTACATATTTTTTCATCGCGTTCCTGTATAACTGCGAACAGATCTAATTTGATGTGACTGAATCAGTGAAAGATTCAGATCAAAAAATGTTATCAAAGATTGTTGCTATAATTTATGATATCGACTGAAGATACTTGATGGAACTTCAATATCAAATTTGATTTGTTACAAATTTGTACGATTCCACATATTTTGTCTCTAACGACCCGGGGTTCGCCTTTCGGTATCTTCATGCATTCTATCACACGGATGCAACAGAACTGATGCAGAATAAACAGTTAGCATCGTCTATATACCAAAGATATTATTTAAAGGAAAACACAACCTCTAGGCAGGAACTAAATTATTTAGGTAGCTAAAGGGCTAAAACAAATTTAATAATATTGATCTAATAATAATTAAGACAATTGTCTGTGATAAGTTTCATTAACGATTAATCTTGTTAATGAGTCATTCTTGAAAGGGTTTTTACAACAAATATTAATATACGATTGTTTTTTTTATAGAAATACCTACTTATTTCAATATGGCAAGTAACGATCAATAAAGATATATGTGGTTTGTGTTTTCCTGTAATTAATAACTTTGGTATATAGACAATGCTAACTGTTTATTGTAGGTCGGTAAAATTAATTTGATTAATACATGGAAACGATAGTTTTTATATGTAGTATACTATTTCTCAAATTATTAGTTAGTCAAAGATTGCAACTGACGTAAAATTCCACATTTGTTTCCATCAGCATGCTTGCCACAGCTAACCTCGGTGTTGGCCGGAGATGTTATTACATGCAATTATTCATTTTAATTTCACACAATGACGAGAGAATTTCACAGAACGTGAATACCGAGAAATTCAATTCGCATTAACGCCGCCATTTTCGGTGGAATCAAGCGGCGACGTTTTCACGTTTAAGTAAGTAGTTTTTTGTGTGTTAACGCGGAATGAAAATTGGATAAAAAAAATTTGCTTCTAAACTCTGTCTTCCTGGCGGTTAACGTTTGCTCGAAGTGTCGAATCGCGCAATAATAAATTATTTGTGATTGTATTATAGTAAGGCCGCGGAAAGACTCGAGAGTAAGCCATCGCTTTAATTAAAAAGTAATTAAAATCGAAGGCGTTACTTTACGCTTCATACGTGCTTTCAGTAACCTGTTAAAAATCACTTTGAAGGTGTTCACTTTCAATTCTTGACGAAAACGTAGGGACATCAATAAAAATGTTTACACACAATGTTTAGCACTACTTCCAAGATCCGGTTTCGCTTACCACGAGCATTATCAACTGATAGAAAACAAATTGTCCAAGAACTAAAAAAGATGGGAATGTTTTAGTACGATTTGTAACATCTTATGACTCTGAACAGATTCTAACGCCGATAATATAATACAAACTGCGGAAATAGTACTTGACATTATGTTGTTGATAAAAATATAAACTTAAATAAGAAACACAATACGATGGAAAAATTAAATTTAAATCAGTGTTTTGAAACTTTTTGTGTTGTACGGCACGCCAAAGATTTTTTTTATAAAATTTTGCACACTTCAGCATTGATTACTTTATTTACAAATATTATTTGTCTTGTAGATGTACATTTTACATTGCATATTTTAGTTTCAATGTTTACAATGCTCGATGTAAATCAAGCAAAGTATTCCAACGAAGAAATATTTTATGATATCGACTGAAGTGGCTTGATGAAATTTGAATTGTTGAAACTTTGTACGAGTCCACATGTTTTATTACTAACGACCTGGGTAAAGCCTCAAGCCAGTTCTACTACATCCATGTGAAAAATTGCCTTAAGTTGCCGAAAGGCGAAACCAGGGTCGTTAGGAACAAAACATGTCAAATCTTACAAAGTTTTAATAATTAAAATTTGAAGAAATAATTATTTCTGCTTTCTTGCGATTGCATCGTCAAAAAAAAGCTCATATTAAAAAATTATTTGTTTTTTTTTATCTACGGTTTGAAAAATGCGCCGCGGCACACCGGTTGCGAAGCACTGAATCAAGCACATCATAAAATATTTTTAAATGGTTAATTTTCACTTTATGTTGGAAAGACTTAATATTTAAACAGTAAAACATCCTAACCCCCTCGCGATAATTATCATCTGATAATATGTTGATAATGCTAACGGAGTGCGAAACCGGTCCTTTTATAATTAAAATATTTTATTATTTATATTAAATAAAAACACATACATCAGTTTGCATTTGTCTATTTAAGTAATAAACGTGAAGCTTCGAAAACGTATTATGTGAAACATTAATTTCACATAATACTAAGCGGGCATAATAGAGTCAATATGACGTAAATTGTAGACAATCTCGAGAGTAATCGTCGGTAATTGAACGGCAAATGCGGAGAGGCAGTAAAAGTTATGGCTCGCAAATATCACGTACCTTCGAGTATGAAAGTTGTATACAATATAAAACCAAAGCCCTCGACTGTACCCACTAACGATACAATCGATCGACATTAAATGCACGAACGCTGGGTCTCACCGAGAGACTAGAACTTATGCTAGCTAGGAGTGTTGTTATCGTTGAATAAGTGAGGTTTACATCACACGGTTTTACGCTACTAATTGGGGCGTGCGTGACAACGCAAAGCCAGGTAAATAAGTGAAAGCAAGTTGATTATTATTTCGAAGGATATCGTTCTATACGGCAGTGCTTCTATAATTAGTGTATAATTAAAATCTTTTCGAAAGAGGGACAATAAAACGATAATAATATGAAATTAAACGTGTTAAATGTCAATACAATATCTTCATCACTTTTAACGAACCAAGTGTTACTCCTGTGTGGCAAAAGGCAGTATATTCAAATGTTTACAACTCTATTTACATTTATGATATCAACTGAAGGTGCTTGATGGAATTTGAATTGTTACAACTTTGTACGATTCCCCGTGTTTTGCCTTTCGGCATCTTCAGGCATTCTATCACGCGGATGCAATAGAAAGAAGTTGTAACAATTCATTTTTTTTTATCTTTACATTATCAAGATCAGGAACGGTTGCACTGATTGTGAGCATTATCAGTTGATACATTACAAAGAGTTCTAAGAACACAAAATTCATTTCCAAGACTTTTCCAATGTGAAATTATCTAAGTTGATATAATTATCATTTTGGCCTTGTTAAGGTCGAAAGAAATATATGGCCAAGTAAGACTCTCTTCGAATTTTAATACCATTTGATGTGAGCCTGCCTAATAGAAAGTCAGCTGGGTAAAGTCATAGATAGTTGGTATACGCACTCAAGTAAAGAAGTCTCGACTTTATTTATAACATTTTCCAGCATGAGGGAATATTTCAAATTCCTTCTCTCGGTCTTCACAATTGATGAACCGCTATATATGAGTAAATATACGTTTAAAACAAAGTTCAGACGAAGGCTCAAGCCGAAATAGTCATTAACTAAATACCTTATAATTTTTTTGTACAACTAAAAATGCATTGATATTTTTTCGATGTGTCATAAAACTTTACATTATCAAGTATGGCACATTTTGACTTCGTTTGGGTTGAAATAAATTGTCTTATTCAATTATTCGGTCAATACAGCAGAAGTGAAAAAATAACATACTCTACACATGTACGTAGCTTAACGTAAATGTTTTATAGTTTTTGATAAATATACTTCCCAAGCAAACGTTTCGTGTAAAAAAAAAAATCCCGACAAGATTTAAGGTTTTCTTGTTATACAATACGATAGATTGAAATCCACACAGCCTATTCCATAGACTGTAACTTATGAAAGCGGAGCGTCTAATCACCATCCTACACAACTGTGAAAGGTCACTTGTCAGCTTAGCTCGATAGAACTCATTGGGTGTAAAATGGTTAATGGATTTATTATTTATACAACACAAAATTTAATATAATGATAACTTTACTCGGGTTTAGCCTTTCGGCTTCTATTTTACGAATGCAATAAAACCAGACCTGTGGAGTAGTCAAAAAAATATTACTCCGACATTGACCAACGACACGATTTCGATTAAAAAAACGTTGAATTTTGTCAGGTTTTTCGTACCTTTCCTATTTATATGCATTCAATTGAAGATCAACCAACCAATCAAAGATTCGCTCGTTTTTCACGAATCCACGCCCTGAATCGAAATTGACAAGACAATAAACAAATTGAATCTTTTGTATAAATATAATACATACAAAAGGAATTGCACAAAAAATATTAACCTCTAAGGCTAGCGCCAAATATTCATCTCATGGATTTTATTACCTTTATTGATTATAATGACATTCAAATTTGTGATTAGAGGTTGTAAAAACAAATAACTACCATTAAAGTGTATCAAGTTAATTTAATGCTTAGATTAATCTTCTAATTAAAAATAACTATTGTAATTTTTTTTGGTTATTGACTAATTGAACTTGTCTCCAGCTAGGTTTAACTGCTCGTTTAATAAAGGCAATCAACATAATTGGACCCTGTTTATATAAATATTGATAAAATAGATTATAATCCCCCGTGTTTTGGTGCAGAAATATAATATTTGTTATTAATTATGTTTTTTTTTCTTTTATACGCCATCAATCAAGAATTTAATTATCAATATAACAAACAAAGGTTTTTACAGCTAGTAAAACTGAAATTTCTGTTATTAAAATGTTAAGATCATTTAAAATGGTGTATCGTATACGACATCTAGAACCTAGTTTCTCAGCCGGTGGATTTTCATATTTTTGGGTGGTCCGCGATGTGATAATATTTCGATAAATAATCGAATTTTATGTTGCATTTTATAGATTTTTAAATTATAGTTTTTTGTTACTGTCTGTTTTAATAAACCTAAATATTGGTATATCAGCAAACAGTGTCAGCAAAATCGATTGTTATAAATAAAAAATCAATTATATGAATATATATTATTTTATTCCAGCGTTGATGAACCGCAAAACAGTTTTGGATTTTTAGGTGGTCTGCGAATGTAAAAAGGTTGAGAAACTATGATCTATGATAGAATACACTCACGCGGTTTTTGTACATGGTCAAAAATAATACACAATTTTAAAACGAATTATGTGTATTGATACGATTCCTAGAAACAATTTTATAATGAGCATAAATTACCATGTATGTTTTTTTTTTGTTTTTGACAGCTTGGCATATTATTATTGAAATGTGAAATCAAAACGACTAGTAATTTTGTATAGAATGCTTAGCTTTATGAGCGGTATCTCGTTTATATTGGAAATACACTTCGTCAAAACAAACAACCCAACAAAAACTCAACGAAATTGTTCGTAAGGAGAAAACGAAATATGTTGAACGAACAGCGAAAGTCGACCGCATTTTATGCATACATAATCCAGTTTTAAATTATTTTATTGAATATCTCTTTACCAAAACTCGCTACTGTGTGAGATATCAAAAATTGGCGTAACAACAATCAATGAATGCATGCGGGTCAATTTCGAATATAACATTTTTTAATATTAACGATTTTATTGTTGTCGAAATGCGTATCTCAATAATAAATAATTATCAAAAGGCCAATAAACGAGTTTCAGGTTTGTTTAATATAATGTTATTTTCAATTTATAGTCATGACAATCTGTCACAATATAATATTTAAAAAATATTGCAAAAAAAAAAAAACATTTTTATTCAAGTATTAGATTAAATAAATATTTTTCCTTTTTTTATCAGTCTGCAGATATAAAAAAGTTGGGGAACACTGGTTTAATCGGCAGTAAAATTGCTATAAACATTACAGAATATATTGAATTAAATTTAACAGGCGTTTTAAATATTGTATGTTATTGATGCGTGACCTTAGTTGTTTTAAATGATTTATTGACATATTCAAATAACATTTATTGGTTTCCTTAACAGCGAGTATAAGCAAACGGATGCGATACAAATTATAACAGTTTTTTTTGTTTGAATAGTTTAAACGTCAGTTTTGTTGCATTGGTATGATAGGTAGATGTCTGAAGATCAAGAAACAAGGGCAGTTCGCGATAAAACATGTGATCGTACAAAGTTTCAAGCACCCTCGATATCATAAATTATATAATAGTTTTGTTATTGATAACGGATAAGTAAATAAAGATATTGAAATTCCATCAACCACCTTCAGTCGATATCATAAATTTATAAATAAAAAAAGAGTATTATATAAAAAACGTGTGGATGATAATCTGGACAAGTACACGTGTTCGATATCACTAAGCATATAGCAACTTGCTACGATTTTTATATCCACTCGTAAGGTATTTTTGTAAAGAAACCGGTAGAAAATTTAATTGAAGAAGTTGTTCCGGCATTTATAATATATAGGACCCTCGACAATTTGTTTTTTTGTGGCGAGTTTTTTTTAACTCGAAGAGTTTACTGCTAAATAGCGACTAAACAAAAACAATAAAACCCGAAAGTTTTTAATCGAATAAAGCGTAAAGGTACGTTTTCTTTAAATATAAATGATACCGCACAGGAATTGAATGCAATTTTTCATTACAAAAGTTTGATTGTTTTGTAAAATAATAAATGAAATGGCAAAAAAGCGTTTTAATTGAAAATCGACGTATAGTGTTAAAATACTAAAACTTTCTGTACTATTATCACGATTTGGACCACTTTCTTTCATCGCGAGCATTATCAACTAATACAACACGAATTCACAATTAGCGAATAAACGAAATGTAATCAAAATGAAGTAAAACAGTTACAAATATTACAAATAAAATGTTAAGGACATCTTAACCCTCTGAAGAGTATAGCTGAATAGCGATATTTATTTTGTTATGTAGTACGCTGAATGATCTTACATATTATACAGTTGTAAGTAAAATTGACAAAATTAATAAAGCAATTGTTGCTTTTTTATATTGACTTCATTCATGGTCAACGTATAACTTCATTCAAAATTTATGAACAGTTTGTATTATTAAAACGGTCCTTTAGTTGAAACTCAACTAAATGCTGGATAAGTCAGGTTTATTCAATCAATTTTAAAATAATAATAATTTTACAAATTCGTTTGTTAAAACACATTTTTTAAAATATCAATATTTACTATAACACTGTTGGTTACCGCAGCAAAATCCTCTGGTAGCCGCACATGAGAGCCACTGTTCTATACGTAGCTCAACAGGGAACGCGTTAATAATATATATAATCGTGGAAATAGCAGTAAACTTTGCGTTTTATTGTTCAATGTGAAATCTGCTTAAGTGTCCAACAAATACAGTACACACTCAATAAACCTAACATCAGAGTTCGCAAAACGAGAAGCAAAATTAACGATAAAGCGAAACGCCATAATCTACAGCCGAGGTGTGACGTCACGGCGGGTTGCAGCGAACCATTGTTTATGATATTTCATTTTCCATGTAAACAAACGTGCGTGCGATGTGACGTGGCAATATTGTATATGTGCGAGCGCGTGGAATCGCGGGGAATCCCGCCACGCATGACTCGCAGTACGGCCTTCGGCATCGCTGCTACACTATTAAAGTGTGTTGTGAAATGACGCAACCTCTTAAGGTTCACCTGGCGACGATAAAACGATCGTATACTTCTCAATGCGGCGCAGAAACAACACGGAACGTTCAAATGGTATTAGCTTTAATTATGCATGCGAGATCATTCGAAGGCTTAAAATAGTAGGGATTGAACTCTTAAGTATAGGGTAAGTGCTGAAAAAACAGCATGTATTGACTCGTCCAGGAGTCAAATTTAAAGCTTTAACCTTTACACGCCCAACGGTTTCGTATGAGACTATATACTATTTAAAAAAAAAACAAATATGATATTACATACATAAAAAAATTATGCTACATAATAAAAAATATTTTATCGTTTTTCATGCATATTTTTGCAGAAAGATTATACTAAAAATTGCATGCTTCGTTTTTTCCCGGGTTTCGTCTTTCGGCATTTTCAGGCATTCTAATCACATGCCGAAAGGCGAAACCCGATTCGTTAGTGACAAAACATGTGGAATCGAACAAAGTTGTGACAATTCAAATTTGATATTACAATTCCGTCGAGCACCTTCAGCCGATATCGTAAAATATGATAAGTCTCGAAATAATTTAAACCCTTCAGCAACAATGGACCTATAAATAGTGGGTGATCGGTTAACGAATATTATCTGTTCCAACACTAAGTTCGCTAACCGATCATCGATTTAACATAGATTCTATGGGAATCCGGAAAGATCGTTTTAGTTCGTTATCCGAACACAAAAAATTCGTGATAGTGTTCGTTGTCCGACTTGTTCGTATCCCGAACTGTTTGTTAACCGATCGCCCACTGTAATTGATTGTCAGTCAAACGAAAGTTTAGTTGAAATTTATCGTATCAATTTATCACAACAATGCATGTATTGCTTATAAAACATAAAACGTATATATTTCACTGTCGGCCGTATTGTATTTGGACAAAAAGTAAAATATTTGAATAATGTTTTATGATTATGACATTTCCAATTTAATTTAGTCACATAACTTACACGTAAGAAATATAAACAAAAACAACAGAAATTCTAACTATTTATGATAAATATTTATCAATGATATTTGCTCAAAAACGTGAAGAAAAACATATTAACAATTTCAAGTGATGGAAAAGTATATTACGTAATAATCGCGAATCAGTCGCTAATGTGTTAACTGTAATAAACATCTAATGAAACATATTATTGCTTCTGAAACCGCGTTGCATAGTTACTATTGACTGATTCGTGTTATACGATACTACGTTTTGCATTATAATCTGTTCACCGGCACAAACACCGGTTCAAACAGAAGCCATATAAAAAGTTAATCCGGTAGGGTATGTGATTACACTAATCTTCCATGTTTTTGCATCCAATAACGATTACATTTATTCAACTATTTCAACGGCATTTTATCGCGTCCGATGATCGAATAACCAAGGCAGAAAAGACATCGTAAAAAATACGCATATTCAAATTTTCGTGTAATCTGCACGTTAACAGGTTCGTGGATGATCGGTTAACGAACAGTTCGAACAGCGAGCAAATCGGACAACGAAAAACGATTTTAGTGTTCGTACAACGAGTACACATTCGGATAACGAATTAAACCGATTTTTCTGATCCCTTTTTCTATCAGTAAAACGAACCATTCGGATAGTGAACATAAGTCTTGGAACAGATTATATTCGTGAAACAATGATCGTTCGTGATCACCCACTGTATTTAAGTCATTTAACGAATATAAGTATATTTGGATAACGAGTGAAACGATCTTACTAATCCACTTATTCTATCTGCAAAACTCGTTTGATCTTAAAACAGATTATGTTTGTTAACCGATCACCCACTTTATTTAAGACATTTCAACGAATATACGTGTATTCGGATAACGAACCAAAACTATCTTATTGATTGAATTGGCATAACTCCATTATAACACGGGATAACCATATAACTTATGAAAGCATGAGTAAAAATAGCTATCAACTATACATCTTATATTATAGATTTTGTAGAACTAAAGTATTAAGCTATTTTTTCACTATGTTAAACGATGTCTCTAATTCACTTATTCTATTCAGTTGACGAACAATTTGGATAACGAACATAAATATTGGAACAGATTATGTTCGTTAATCGATCAACCACTGTAGATCGCGTAGTGACGAATGCATGTTGCATATATTATATGCAAACGTAATGTAAAAACAATGATTATTTAATACAATTGAAGCAAAAGTATCAACAATATACAATGTGGCCTGATTTATATGGTTATGTTATGCATATCAAACGATGTTTATAAACATTTGCTATAAATATTTATTGTTAAGACGTTTGTTGACCAAGCTGGTATAATATTCCCATCGATCAATCACTGAACTGTCGGCTTGTCACAAAAATTTAAGCGCTTAGAAATTATTAATAATGTCAACTGTATGTTTGCTGATCAATCAAAGGTCAAATAAATATTTAACACTTTGAGACCGGAGGCGTGCGTTGACGTTTAAGTTGTGTCGAGTTCCGAAAATGCGTTGATCTAGAATAATTTACTATATCGTCTGAGAATTGACACTTTATAGAATTTCAATATTAAATCTGAATTGTTAATGCGGAATACGATTCCACATATTTTGTCACTCACAATCCGTGTTAACATATGCAAGAAAACTGACAGTGCGTCAGAAATTTCAGAGGAAAAAATGTAAACGAAAGGGCTAGGAGATAAATATATATCTAAACGAATTATTTGATTACAATGACGTTATATTTTGGAAACGATAGTTTTATAAACAGTACATACGATGTATGACTTTTTGAAAAAAGTTTTACACTGCCATTAAAATATGAGTGAGTATTTTGATGCTTACGGTTACCAACTTATTTTAAATCGATGTGTTGTGGTGGGGTTGAATCTATTGTTGATTGAATTGGCATTTACTTGGAAGAACTCCATTATAATACAGTGAAAAAATAGAAATGTCTTTTAGATCTACAACATTTTATAAAATATAGTTGATAGCTATTTCGGCTCACGTTGTCGTCAGAACTATGTTTTAAACGTACATCTATATAGATAAGAAAATGTAACTAAAATAAATTGCTATTTTTTTACCGTGTTGAATCTATTAATCAATTGGCGATATCGAGCGAAGGCGCTTGGTGCATTTTCAATATAAAATTTTAAACAGATGAAACTGTGTTACAATTCCGCGTGTTTTATCACACATGACCCGGGTTTCGTATTTCGAAATCTTGAGGCATTCTATCAAATGATCAGATTAACCGAAACCTCACATAATAAAATTCAATAAGGAAGAAAAAAATGTGTCATAAATCTGACATAATTATAGATCATCATGAGTAATTCTCGCTTATATCAAGAGTGTTGATACATCACTGTGTGGCAATCTAAGGGTTAAGAATTAACTATCAATACGTATACGCAAGTGGACGACACTTCGATCAAGCGTCATTTGGTTGATACTAACCTTGGGACAAACAGAACGAGTGCATGTTTGCAAAAACGGCATCGCACGTTTAACTATCTTAACGCGATATGAATGACGGGAACAGAGTTCGTCGACACCAGAGATTATTTATTGCTCGATGGGATTGATATATTCAGAGATCTTGGGTCGCTCCGAGGAGGGCAACGGCTCTACAGTGGGAGATATGCATTTTATCAGCTGACGAAAACAGAAATTATTCCAACGCCTCGTGTTTTCGTTATCATACTAAATTCACATAAATTTCACGGAAACGAAGAATGGGCGGCGTTGGACTGCACTGGTCACCGCCGATGTAACAAAACGTGACAATTTCATTGAACACGGTGAAAAAAAGAAATGTATTTTAGTTCTACAAAATTATTATTTTTTAAGGTATAGTTGATAGCTATTTTGGCTCACGCATCGTCAGAACTATGCTTAAACGAACATTTGCTTATCTATATATATCCGTGTAGAAAAGGTACGTCAGAACTATGTTTAAACGAATATTTGCTTATCTATATATATCTGTGTAGAAAAGGTACACAATGCATCTACTCTCCTGTTTTAACAACTTATGCTCGCAATAAAACTTGTAAATGAGGCTAAAAAGGCGGCTATATCAAATAGATTACATATGGCACGGAAATGGTCCATTACGGAGACAAAACGTCCACTCGTAGCGGGTTAAACAATGGCGATCGACATATATTAGTTTGCTCGTTAAGAATGCTTTGTGAATTTCGCGTAAGAAAAATCACGCATATTTGCGTGATCGCCCGGTAGTAACAAGTAAAGTGAGATTGTATTTTTTTATATCGCAATCCGCATGTCACAAAAAGAAATCAATTAATTAATTGGCACAGCGTGTGGAAAAAATTAATCATGAATCCATCGTTAGAAAAGAAACTGATTGAATAAAAATAGCAATAAATAATTTGTCTAGCATTGACATACTGCGTTAAGCCCAAATTAACTTCAATCGAAACGTAACAAGACAAAAAAAAATGTACGACCGATATATCCGATATGACGTACCCTCTCGTGATAGAGCAAGCAAAAAATCCAACCAATACACTATTATTACTTTATAGCATAGGTGGCGAACCTTTTTGAGGCTGAGTGCCAAATTTATGTCGCGTGCCACATGCCATGGAAGTATAAAATGCATCAAATGGTTGTGTAAATTCATATTTTTAATGTAAACAAAGCATTTATACATCGAAAATTTTGAGTAAATATTTATTAATGGCAAAATAAAAGAAATAGTTTATGATATCGACTGAAGGTGCTTGATGGAATTTCAATATCAAATTTGAATTGTTACAACTTTGTAAGATTCCACATGTTTTGTCACTGAACTTTAATGCTGTTTTTGTAGAACTAAAATGCATTGCTATTTTTCCACCGTGTTATAATGGAGTTCTACCAAGTAAATTATATCATAGCATATTTACTTATTCTCAACATAAAACATTCGTGTGCCACAGGTTCGCCATGCCTGACATATAGCTTATTAGCGAAAGAAACGGTGCCAAGGTGTATTGACGTGTCTACGTTTTGTATTGATTAATTTTTATGCCGTATCAAAATGCACCAATTATTTTTTACTCTCACACAGACATTTCAATGTTACACAAGTGGCCTATTTAGAGGCATATCCTGGTTGATAATTGAAGACTTTGAACAAACTATGAAATGCAACGTTACGAACCCGCCGAGGAATCATACTTTGGAAAATAGCAACGGTTTAAATTTCAAATGATACTTATTATCGCGTTGAAATCGCCGTTAGTTGTTTAGTAAACTTTCAAAAACAGCTGACTTACGCGCTTCAAAAAAAAAACACATTATAACACTGTGAAAAAATAGCAATGTGTTTTAGTTCTACAATTTTTTTTATTAGATATAGTTGATAGCTATTTCGGCACATGCCATCGTCAGAATTAAGTTTAAACGCATATTTGCTTATCTATATTAAGCTGTGTAGAAAAAGTACACAATATATCTTCTCTTCTGTTTTAACGACCTAGCTTATTTCACGCATAACACATATTTAAATAAGGCGAAAATCCTGATTATAGAATTATCAGGTATACAAATATAGTGCTTTCCACGTAGTGACAGTCAACACGTGAAAGTGAACTATATAAAATGAAAGCTATACAAATTAGTCCAAAAAATACATTGTTATTTTTTCACCGTGGTATAATGGAGTTCTACCGGTTAAACATCAATTCAATCAACACCTTGTTTAAATCTATATTGTGACGGTTGACAATAATATGCTCACGATAAACGAAACCGGTCTTGGTATGAATAATATAAAATTGTGAAAAAAATATTAACATTGTTTTCTATTGTTTAAAAATAATATAATGCCTTTTCACGAAGAAATGACAGTTAACACCTTAAAAGTGATACGGAGTAGCATTATCTTTTGTGTGCCTTGTCCTGTCTAAATTAGATCTTATGATGGCAAAGGGCATTAACATATAACTGTGAATGTATGTCCCTTATTTTCACAAATAATAAATATTATAATACATTGAAGTAAATGACTTTAGAAAATGATGGTTTAACTATGGGTAGTTTTCGAAAATATAGTAAATAAAAATGCCAATTTACTTACGGCGATTTTATTCGACTCGGGTATGGCGGTTTGAATTTCAGTAAAATAAATATCTCTTAGACTTACCTGAAAAAGAAAGAAAAAAAATGAGTACAAGAATTGAAATATGTATAAAAATGAAACAAAATTCAGTCAAATATTAAGTATCGGAAAAACAATCGTTCAATACAGTGAATATGTTAATTATAATTTTTGCAACAAAAGATGGTATCATAATCTATGTTACCAAGAAATTTTAGAATAAACAGTGCACAATTGAGTTCAATACCTGTATTAAACGAGTGGATTATCTTCTCTTATTCTCCTTCGCTATATATACTATCTTTTACGCAAGATTAGTTCAATTTATCAACAGTATGAAAAATTTGGGAATGTTTATTTAATATTAATTCCCACCGTAATCCACTGCTTAAAAAAGTTGGTATGCCTAAATAACAAATTAACTAATTACTTTTTAATGGTAATTGAAGAGTGTGAAAACCTCTCATTATAAAATCATTTTAAAATACTAATTAAAAATAATAAATATTTATATAATTGGTTTTTTATTCAAAACAATTAATTATGCACACTGTATGCTTTTAATTATATTAAAACACACTCAAAAGTACAGTACCAAAAAATGTAAAAAAAGAAAATACATAAAGTACAACCAAAAATTCGGACTACTAGTAGTCCATGTACAACCGGTTGTGAAGCTATGGACTGAAACATGATTTAATTTTAAAATGATAACTGTCACTTCTCGATGGAAATGCATATTTAAAATAATAAAAACATATTAAGTATTTTTTCACAATAGGTTTTAGTATCAGAATCGGTTTCGTTCATCGCGAGCACTATCAAATGAACAATTGCAAACATTATCATATATTAAAAATATATAAAAATGCATTGATGAAAAAGTATTTTAGCCCACCAGTTTGGGAAGAATTGGCCTTGAGGGGCAGGTTTTATGCACGTTATTTATTCTCAGGGAATTACTCCTAAGACACTCCTGTTGTCAAAACGATTTAAATATATGACGGTAGCTGTACTAATATTACTTTCTTTCAATTTATATCCACGACTCGTCACGTAATATATAGATGCATAGTAACACAGCAAGCATGTGCGGCGACACCGATTTCATTTACGTCACCAACCGGAAATCCTGGCTACGCTGTGTGAGGAAATTGCTACGCTTAATACATCGAACAAAAGGTCCGACCAAAGAGTCAACAGGTCGTGGAGCGCTGGTGACCAGGAAGGCTGATAATCTTAGTCTACCAAACTTCGGATGTTGTATCAGCACGCATATATTTTTCGAAACATAATCTACAGTGGCCGAGCGATTGTTTTACACTTAAAAGTGTTAACGAGGTATATTATAATAAACACATACAATAGTATATATACGATTCTGACAGGGAATATTTGCTTGGTTATGTTAAACTGTCAATATTTTCATTTTTAACCCGATTATTGCCACTGACGAGATATCACGGAAGTACTTTTGGTAGCTTGTACCGAGTAGCTTAGTGTGTATGACATCCTGTAAATTTATGATATCGACTGAAGGTGCTTGATGGAATTTCAATATCAAATTTGAATTGTTACAACTGTGTACGAGTATGTATATCTTATGTATCTTAATAAAAAAAAAATCAATTATATTTCAATGATAGTTGATAATTGTTCAGTGTAAATCCCTTTCAAAAATGATTAATCGTTAATGAAAATTATCACAGGGAATTTGTGTTAATTATTATTAGATTAATATTATATTTTTTTTGCTGCCATTTACTGCGTGCTTTGGAGTCTGTGTTTTCCTGTAATTAATACCTTTGGTATAATAGACGATGCTAATAATTAGCAAGTATACAAAACCAAAGGCTTAAGAACTGAGTATGTATTTTACAAGAAAACTATTTGAAACCTTTCTTCCATAAGTATATGTATTTTATAGATATTAGTAACATATTGGGAATAATAAAAGCACATATTTTTTGTACGCGATTGGCGAAACCGGTCATGATTATAAACTATATTGTGGAAATAAGTACTAAAAGATGTATTTTTATTATTTAAAATTCATCACACCTTGCCAGCAAGAAGTGACACTAAACGCCTTTAAAATAGATCGGCAAAATGACAACTGGTTGATAAAAAAAAAACTCTATTGGCTGCAAATTTGCTCTACTTCAGAAATAGTAAAAAAAAGTGTCAGGATTTTGTACTCATTGTAAATAAATATAAGACAGTTTTTCTCAAGTCGAAAGCATCGATTCAACTCGGTTGCACTGTGATTATTTTCCATGGAGACGTTTCGAAACTATTTGTGCCACTTTTATGAGCGTGGCTTATATGGCGTACGAGAATTTATTTTGATCTACGTCTTGCCTCTAGGCTAGTTGTATAGGATACGCTGTAGCGTCATATCGGTGTTTGTGACGTGCAGAGCGACACGAGCCAATAGACTGGGGATGGCGAACCCATGGCACGCGAGACGATTTTGAATGGCACGCGAATATTTTAGTGTTAAGCAAGAAAAGTTTTCAAAAATTTTAGAAAGAAATATATTTAATATTCATATACAACAATGCCAACATATCTATGTGTATTTTATTCGTTCACATATCGACTGGCAAACGACGGAAACGAAGAACACGACGACACTCGTCCATAAGAACGCATTGTTTAAAAAAAAACTAGCAAGTCAATATTTCTTTTTTTGAGGTAGTAACTGTCACTTCTTGATGGAAAGGCATGATATTGATTCAATCGGCATTTACTTGGTAGCACTCAATTATAACACGGTGAAAAAATAGCAATGTATTTTAGTTCTACAAATTTTAGAGTTGATAGCTTTTTCGGCTCACGCCATCGTCGGAACTATCATAATAAAAACATATTTTCGCTCATCGCGAGCATTATAAACTGATGATAATGTAATCAAATGATAGTATCAGTTGATAATGCTCGCGATGATCAAAAAATATATTGTGGAAATAAGTACTAAAAAGAGTGTTTTTATTATTTAAAAAAGTCAATTTGGAATAATATAAATTTAGGCATACTTCTTGTAATCTATTATAAGTTACCAACCATGAACCCGATGTAAAATTTTTGGCATCTAGCATCCAACAAAAAAAAACACACAAATAATGAAGTTTTGAGAGTTCTACATTTTGATATTTCATTTTTCGATGTATTAACATTTTTTTACATTAAAAATAGGAATTTACACTAACATTTGATGCATTTTTTTAGGCGAAATATTGTTGCAATGTAAAAAAAAATTGGTACTTGACTCTAAAAGGTTCGCCACCCATGCAGTAGACGATAGTGTGTGTCTGAACAGCTGACGACGATTATTCAATCTGTTTGCGCGAACTGATGTGAACTTGCCGATTTGACCCTATCGTCAACCTCCGTGTATTAAACCTTTCGTTGAATGGGAATCTAATCGTACTTAGATCAAAGCCCATTTAAACATATAAATTAAAAGCACATACACTTTTCATTGACGAGGCTATAATTAACATATATACATTAACGCATAAAACGGGAAAGAAAAAAAAACATTCTAAGATTACTAAATTGATGTCGATTAGACATTTTAAAAACTAATTCAATCAACAATTTACCGGATACACTGGTTGATTTTTTGATTAATGCGCATAAATGGAAAAGGTTTGAAAGCAAAACTGACAAAATTAAACTTTTTTACTTTTAAGGTGTGAAACTGTCACTTCTATGTGGAAAGGCATGGTATTTTAAATAATAAAAACACATTTTTTTGTACTTATTTCCACAATATATATTCTACCCAGTACCAGTTTCGCTCATCGCGAGCATTATCAACAGATAGAATACAATGAGTTTTTTATGATTGCTCAGACCTCTTATAGGTTAATGATTTACCTTAATTTTGATTGAAAATTATGAATATTAATATTGTATGATTTCCTGTAAAATGTTTCATAGTTTTTGAACCCATGGTTTTGTATACCTGCAACTCTAAACTCAAATATTTTTTAATCATAGACTTACTTGTAAATTGTATTCTACCATTAGATAATGCTTGCGATCAGCGAAACCGGTCCCGATCAAAATATATTATGGAATTAAGTTCTTTTCAACGACTCCACAAGTCATGGTCAAAGCCTTAAAATTGAAACTACACCCAGTCCCTTTTTTACGCGATCAATGGTTCCAGAAAACGGCGTGTAAAAAAATCACAAATTTAATATAATTTGACAATTTTGTTTGAAATTGAAATATCGCGTGAAAAAGTCCCAGAAACGTATGAAAAACTGCCGTCCAAAAAATCGCGAATAATCGTATTCGCGTAAAAAAGGACTGGGTGTATAATAATTAGAATAAAGGACTTTTAAAAATGAAATGATATTATTATTAAAATTGTATAGAAAAAAATAGATTGCTATTTTTTCACAGCGTTATAAAGGACTTTTATAGACCAGTAAGTGCAAATTCAATAAATAATTTAAAAATGACTAAGCGTCGGGATTCGCTGAATGACAGATAACATCGAAAAATAAACACTACGAATACAACTTGGACAAATGAAAAAAAGGCATATCATAATTTGTATGATTAACACATTTCATGATGATTCACTGGCTATTGTCAGTATGAACTTAATGTGAATATTAATCGCCTTTCTGGTTCACGGTCAGTACTGAAAAGTAAGTAAAGAGACAAAAAATAAATACATACTCTGAAACCGTCACACTATGAGGTGTCGTGTTTGTTTAATGACATATATCGATCGATTCACATTTCGCTTTAACCCTCTGACTGCTAACAGTTGGATATCATTTTTTTCCGCTTATAATGTGTCCACAGTTACTTAATCTAAATAGTAAAAACTCGATGTTCAGTATTATTTTCACAAATTAAAAAACAACGTTATTTATGCTATTACTTAATATCAATACTAACATAAAACGAATTAAAAGTTAATTAAGAGTTCAGAAATAATCATCAATGTTCATTAGTAAGAATAGTGATATATATTTAGGTGCAGTTAATATGATTGTTTCTAATAACCTTCAAATATAGAGAAACAATCGCACACCTAGCTTCACCGCTGGGTAATGACGATCGATATAGTAAGGGAATATTTTTATATTGCATCTACGATGTACATGCAACATGTTTAGATATATTTAAGGACTGTTTAGCCGCAGTCCGAGTCGTGAAAAATTGACAACTCCGACGACTTTTTTGTTTAGAAGATTTTGAAAAATATCTTAATGAAAAAGAAGAAATAAAGTGTCCTCGATCAGAACTATGGCGACGATGGCGTGATGGCGTGAGCCGAAATAGCTTTCAACTATATATTTTTTTAAATAAATTGTAGAATTAAAATAAATTGCTATTTTTTTTCACCGTGTTATAATTGAGTTCTACCAAGTGAATGTCAATTCAATAAATTAAGTTAAGTTATTTGCCTGATTAGTCGGTTTATCTTTAATTTAAGTCACATACATAGAAGGTAGGAAAGAAACCTGACAAAAATTAACCTTTTTTAGTCAGTGTCGTGTTTTTTAGCGATCCTACAGCACTGATATAATTACATTAAAATAGAGTATGGTGCCATCTAGTATGCACGGAATGTAGCTAATAAAAAGTGAATAATACTAACAGTGACATGTTGTTTGCAATTTAAATAAAGTATTGAAGAAAACAGTACGCTAGATATTTTAAATAATTAGTGTTCGAATATTCATTATGCGGCTCAGCACGGAATGGGTTAATTACTTCCATTACAGTCGACGTATTTTTTACGATTACTTTTCCTCAACTGCCATGGTACAATGTTTTCATTCAACTTTTTGATTCATTCATAGTTCGATTCAAATTAAAGTCGTCATTTTCCTGTCCACGATTAAGATGCATATGTAATGCATTTACATATTGTTTGTATTAATAAAAACATATACAGATGTCAAAAAACACACGGGACGTCAGTGACAAAACATGTGAAGGTTAACAGAGATTGAACGAAGGGAGATATTAAAAGGTCTATCCATTTAGGATTGTTGGAAATCAATCGAGACCCGCTTTGAGTACCGGCAACACATACACCTCATATACCAGTTTCGTTAAACAATGATAAACTACTTTTAAGGCGTTAACTGTCACTTCTCGGTTGAAAGTCTATATATATATATATATACGAAGTTTCGTAAGACGGTGAAAAAATAGCAAACTATTTAAGTTCTACAAACATTTTAGGGTCAATAGTTGATAGTTATTTCGGCTTACACCCTCATCAGAACTATCTTTAAACATACATATAATTATCACTATTACTACGTACTTAAGTCAATACTATTAATTTAATAATAGTGACACTCAATTGCCTGTGATAAATTTCATTTACACTAAATACTGCTAATGAGTCTTCTATAAATTGGTCAATATTTGAAAACAAAAATTAAATTTTAAATAAAAAGTTTTGATAATGTTAACCCTCCTGAAGTCAGCCGTTACAACAGTTGACACGATAGCAGTCAGCGAGTTAAATAAATAAAATTTATATATACAGACTGGAATTGTTTTCATATCAAATCCATCTGCGTTAGTTGATTAATACCTGATTCGCTTATTATCCTGATTACGATACTCTTACAGCATAACAAGATAAGAACAGTTTAACACGAGTTGTGGACTTTTGCTGTCTTGCTATGGCCACTTAATAGTTAACAACAAAGCCACGGGGAAATATAAGATTAGTCAACATAATTTAAATAAGAAATAGTGAAAACACAAACGTTTTATCTATTCACCGGGAGAGATAAGCAAGCAGTAACAATATCCATTTTGAATACAGTTTAAAAAAATCATAGATACTTTACATATATAGATGTTTATAAGACTATAGACACACTATACCAGGGATGGTGAACTTATGGCACGCGAATTTTTATTATCAAGAGTAAAAAAATGATAATGATCATTTTAACAAACTTTTCATCGAATTGTTCCTGTGAATCGTTATTTTCTTTAATGAACGTTATTAAATCAGACATAAGAAGTAGACTAACAGATGAAAATAGTATAATTTGTATTCCATAAAAAGCTACCAACTATGAACATGCTAGTATACTGTAAAAGTTTTTTTTAAATTAATATATAATTTATGATATCGACTGAAGGTACTTGGAATTTCAATATCAAATTCAAATTGTTACAACTTTGTACTATTTCACATGTTTTATCACTAGCGACACGGGGTTCGCCTTTCGACATTTTCAGACAATCTATAAAAAACGTTTTAGCTGCCATTTACTGCTTGTCTTGGGGATTGTGTTTTCCCGTAATTAATAACTTTGGTATATAGACGATGCTAACTGTTTATTGTACGCCAGTTCTGTTGCATCCGTGTGATATAATGCCTGAAGATGCTGAAAGGCGAAACCCGAGCGTTAGTGACAAAACATGCGGAATCATACAAAGTTGTAACAATTCAAATTTCATAAAAATATGTACTTATGAATAAATAAATAATTGAAACATATACTCATTCTCGAAGCATTATAAAATGTTAAATTGAGACAAATCTGGTCACGGAAAACACTGTAAAAAGGCCAATTTAACCACAAAAAGGCTGGAGTCAATTAAAATGCTTACAAAAAGGCTCTCAGGGCAAAAGCTGCGATGTAAAGCGACACATTTAATCGCCACGGGACATAGGGGTCACATTAACAGGCAAAAGCTTTCACGGAGGGCGGGAAAGGGTGACCTCTTTGTAGTACTGGTTAACAAAACCCGAGATTTAAAAACAATCATTAGGGGAAAAACAGTTTTTATCGATGCAAAGAAGTGGTAAAGATTGCCCTTTAAACATTTTTTATATTCGATTAGATTTGAATTCCTGAAACTTTCGACGATTCCACAAGTTTTGTCACTAACGACGCGGGTTTACTCTTTTAGCACATTTGAGCATTCTATCAAAAGGATGCAACAGAACATACAATAAACAGTTAACATTGGTTATATACGAAAGGAGTTAATTAAAAATGATAAAAACACAACTTAAATCTAGGATCCAAACAAACAACTGAAATAAATTATTATATCCCTTATCATTGCACTGTACTTTTAAGATTCAATATCTAGTCAAGTATGACTGTTTTTAATAATCTAACAATTCAAACGCACAATAAGATTTCTTGGTATTATACAAGCGATAAATTTCACTAGGTTTTGATTTTTACAATTGAAAATGTATAATCGAGGTTTCAAGGTGCAATTAATTTTTGTATTCTAAATTAAAATCGGTTCCTTCCTGTTTGAAAAAAGTGATGCATCCGATGTGATTTATTTAACAGCGAAAAATGTTGCATTTTAATGGTTGCACTTACCGGCACTCATTAGCATGCCATTTGAACGAAGGTGAGTAAAATGTAATTATTACATATTATCAAGCGGTGCCGGGACGCTAATTAGTTTCACACAACCGGGAAAAAAGTGCAAAGTAGGTAATCATAACAGTGGCTGAGTTAACCACTGTAAGTGGCCACGATGGCATAACATAAGAAACAAAATCGATTTTAGTTATATTTAAAAATTTATAATACAGTGAAGTGAAGTGATTAAACCATTTGCACTCGGATGCCTTGATTTTCCTCTCGTAAATCGAATGTCGCAACTCGGCCATAAAAGTGATACATTTTTTTCCAACGTTTGTCGAATGCAAAAGTTAATATATGTATGGAGATTATCTGGACAAATCAGGATGTTAACATTGTTACACTTGCGAGTTTCAACAAACCAAATTTGATATTGAAATTCCACCAAGCACCTTCATAGTTCAGTCAATAAAATAAATATTGACAGTATATTTTTTTTCGATATTATAAACGCCCTTGTATTGATTGATTAAATTGCCATATACTTAGTAAAACTCCATTATATACGGTAAAAAAAGTAGAAATGTATTTTTATTAAAACTATAAAGTTTGGCTCTGACGAAGGCGTAAGTCAGCGATTACAGCCACTACAACACAACCGAAATGTTTCATAATTATTATTGAAAACTATGTAAAATTTGAATTATTGAAGCTTTGGGCCATTCCACACGTTTTGTCACTAATGACCCGGGTTTCGCCTTTGCATCGTTAGTGACAAAACATGTGGAATCGTTCAAAGTTTCAACAATTCAAATTTGATATTAAAATCCATTAAATACCTTCAATAGATATCATAAATTATATGAATACTATATTTTGAGAAGGCAATGACGTTTGCTCCTGAGACACTCGTATCGTTTCATCTTCAGTAAGGTAACATTAAAATCAACTTCGACTATTTTGGGCATAGATTAATTTGAAAAATCCCACCTAGGTTATTGGATAATCAAATATAAACCGCAGATAAAATAAACGAAAAACAACAACAAAACTTTTTAAATATTATTTAATCTAATTTCATCACGAAAGCATAAAAAAATATATTTAATTTTAGATTACAGGTAAAAAGCGTCGGTCGCATCCCACGCGAAGCCGGGAAGAAAAATAAAGCTATAAATAGAAAATTACCCAAACATTTAACAGGGAAGAACTGATTGGGGAAAATGTTTTTCTACGAAGAAAAAAAAACGTATAATTTGTTTATAAATCCTTACCGACCCACGTAATAATGTATAAAACTGAGTAAAATTGTGGAAATCGTATCCAACAGTGCGTTTTATTATTTAAATATTCGGTCATATCGTGAATTCGATTAAAAACTTCCCCTCAAACACTACGTATAAGCAAATCAAAATTAATTATCACAAGGGTGCGCAATTCGCATAAGAGATTCTCTTAATTTGTTGATTGAATTGGAATTAACTTGGTACAACTCCATTATAACAAAAAGAAAAAAATGGCATTTGCATGTATACCTTATGAATTGTGTATAACTAAAAATGTATTTTAGTTATACACAATTCATAAGGTATACAGTTGAAAGCAGCTATTTCGTCCTCATCAAATATTTTTACTAGATTTTCTTGATATTTTTTGTTCATAAAATTCTAAATTTCGGTGCAAAATATTTTCGTAATAATATATATTCTTATCTGTTTATAAAAGTTTTAAATTAAAATTATGACATTTAATATTAATTGTCACAACTTAGTACGATTCCACGTATTTTGTCACTAACGACCTGGATGCAACAGAACTGACGAGTCATTCTCTTGCATCCGTGTGATAGAATGCATGAATATGCCGAAAAGCGAAACCAGAGTCGTTAGTGACAAAACATGTGGAATCGTACAGAGTTGTAGCGATTCAAATTTGATATTGAAATTCCATCAAGCACCTTCAGTCGATATCATGAATTTAAATATGACGATTATAATTGGGATTGACTAAATTTTGTTTAGCGATAGCCTAAATGCAATGCTCGGTGCTATTTCGGAATATTATAATGCGATGACGAGAACCGATTTTATTCATCGTGTTTACATTTCATCGATCGATAATCGAAACCGGTCGTGATCTCAATAAATTTGGCCTGGTTTAGCGCGATTGCGCCGCGTTTTCGTCGCGAAAATTCTCCCCGCAGTCGGGCAGATCTGTGGTGGACGAGAGTATCGCCAGGTTGGCGATACGCGCGGATTGCTTTCTATTTGAAATAACAATAATGGAATTAAATAATTCGTGATTATTCACGAGCAGACGCCGCCATTTTGGTTCTCGTCACGTCGTTTCTCGAGCCGTTTTTGCGAAACTCCATTCTGATTACAGCACGCCTTATGAAACGGCCGATTCGCTCCTGCGAACCGCGTCGACCTTCCGATTTCGTTTCTCTACTCCAGGTAGCAACACAACGCGGCACGAGTCTTAGGATATTATCGTGTGTATGGTGGTTCGTCCTCATACGGGCCCGATAGGCCACGCTGACTTAGTATCAACCAAAGCCAACTTTGAGGCGTTCGATAAATTTGCAAGATCATACGGAGAAAGAGATATTCTCGATTCGTCAGTCACAGTTGAAAAAGTTCTTTAAAATTTCTAAGGTAACAGTACAGAACCCTTTTTTGACAAGAAGCAATAAAATTCACGAGTTATTTATTATAAACTAAATGTTCTTTTTTATTATTTAAAAAAAAATCCACATATGCTTTCTGAATATTTACGTCATAAAATTTCATACTTCCAGTGATTGTAACATTGCAAGAATTGCAATTATCTATTATGAAATTATGTGTTATGAATAAATAAGCCATATTTTACATATGTTTTAAATATTTCATATAGTTTACATGTGTAGTGGCAGGCATTCACTAAATTAATTTTATTTTTAATGACCAAAGTAACATATATGGTGTCTTCGCCCGAAAACCAAGTGTGAATTCCAGGTGCATGTTTTTGGGAGTGCGAATTCTTTAAACAAATGAGATTTTTCACTATCAATGGAATGATTTGTTTTTCGCGGTATAGAACGCACAGAAAAAACGATTTATGACTCCCAATAGTTCACCGATTAGGAAACAAGTCGAATGCAATCCCTCAACCTATATCACAAATTTTAAATATGTAGGGTTACCAATATATTACGAAGTTAAATATAGCGGTACCGGTAATGCATTCGTGATTTTTAAAAACATTTACGATATGAGAAAATGTGTTTGAGCTATTATATTATCAACCACTCACGACTAAGCTTAATATGTTGATAGTTGTCTCTTCAACATATATATGTTTGTTTAATGAAAATCTAAAAATATTAAATACTCAGTGTTGGATTTTCTTTTTCGCGACTCGGCAGAAAATAGATTACATTATAAACCTACTATGTTATATAATTAGGATTCGATAGTATTAGTGTCCGATTGCATATATAATTATTAATTTAACCACAAGAATAATGCCAGCGACTAGTCGGTTGCGATGTTTCATAGTTCATATTAAAGTTTTTTTTTCAATATTTTAAAGTAATTAATCTAGTGACATCTATTGAACTTTTTAAAACTAACAAATCAATATCTATTATCCTTGTGAAAATGTTGTGGAAATAATACAAAAAATAGTGTTTTATTATTTTAATAAGTGCCTTTCCACCAAGAAGTGATAATTAAAAGTTATATTTATAGAAATCTATAAATATAACTTTTATCTATCACCTAACATCTATCTATGAGAAAAAATAGTAGCTTGGAAATAAATAGCAGTTGATAATGCTTGTAATGAGCGAAACCGGTCCTGAATATAATGCCTTCCAACGAAAAAATGACAGTGAACACCTCACATTTTGAAGATAATATTATTCAAAAGAAAATCAGTAATGCCGGGTAAACAATAAATCAACTTGAAATGCAACCATATTTCTTCATTTTTATTGAACATAGGGAAAATTATAAAGCATTCTATATCATCGATTTAAATAATAAAAAAAACCTTTTTATTTTAACAACACTAATCAATCAACACGAAATTAAATGTAAAAGAAACTGTTGACATAATATTTCCAATGCATTCGAGGATGATGAGTTGATAATCAATGAAGTAAGTAATCTCAAAAAGTGAATAAAAAAAACCCGACCGGGATCGAACCGGAATGTATGTATATTCATCGTTGCATCCCTGCGAGGGAGCCACCAGAAAAGAGTGCCGTGTCGCGCGGTCCGACCCAAATAGTAATGTCATTCTGTCCCACGGCGGGCGATAGTTGTGATCCGGCACAGGGGCGTGGCCGACTGACCCGAAAAAAGAATACACCACACAAAACGGCGGAACGACGCGCTCACAGAACGCAAAGATCCAACTAAATTGTTTGATTTATCGCCTCGTGAACAATACAACACGCCGCTGCGAAACCAATAATTTAAATGTAAATTGAAAAATATCGATGTCATTCTAGAGATGTCGTAACAAGTCACAAACGGTTCCATATAGATAGAGCGACAATTGAAAAAATTACCTGTTTGCGGATGAACATGGAAAAGATATTCTAAAACCGAGTATTCCAAAAGAAAATACATTTGAGTTCGGTATTAAACAAATTAATTTTCTTATCATAATACTATGTCACTTGATATTTAAGCCCAAAAAAAAAAGAAACAAACAGAGCCCATTTGAGTTCAATATCTTTATTAAATGTATTCACATATATGCATTAATTATGGAGATTAAATTTAGTAACACATTGTTTATAAGCTGTCACTTTTTGATTTAAATACATTATAATAAAATAATATAAACACAATATTGTGTAATGTTATATTTTTTCAGATTAGGACCGGTTTCACTTATCACACGTATTATCATTTGTTAACTATGTACTCATTTAAAAAAATATATGACCATGTCAAAAGTTCATTGCCTTTGTTAAAAGAGCAGTTTTACCTCCCTCACGAGAGATAATTTTAGTTTGTTCACAATATGAATAATTTATTTCCTAGAATAGATTATCTAGTTTTACACTTTTAAGGTGTTAACTGTCACTTCTTGATGGAAAGGCATTATATTTAAAATAATAAAAACACATTTTTTTTTAGTACTTATTTCCACAATATATTTTTTGATCAGGACCGGTTTCGCTCATCAGTTGATAATGTTCGCGATGAGCGAAACCGGTCCTGATCAAAAAATATATTGTGGAAATAAGTACTAAAAAAAATGTGTTTTTATTATTTAAAAAAAAAAAATAGATTATCTAGTATTAAAACGCTACCATAACCCACATATTTTACGTCATATGTTGCATAGCAATAGATTCCGTTCGAAATATAATTTTATTTACAAAATTCTTTTATTAATTGAAACAAATAAATAAAAAAAATTGACTGCTAAAAATCAACGACAAATATGTGCGGTATCAATATCTGAAGAAATAAAATCATAGTGCTTAAGAAATATAGGAATGATAATTGATAAAAGACGACACAATAATTGGAAGCACACGTGCGGCTATACTCCTCAAGGAGTTAAGATACCGAAAGGAAAAACCCGTAAAACTTGTAGAACTGTACTTGTTTTGGACAAATCAAATTAATAATTCATCGAAATTAAATGACTACCGAGAAAAGCAAATGCACATTCAGAGATGGGTGGAACAAATAAACAATTCCTTTGAAACACGGGCCGAAAATTAATCCAGTATTGATAACAAATGTATTAACAAAGCTCGTTTACTGTTGACATTAGTATAATAACTGCATCTCTATTAGCATTGATATTATTGTTGAATAAATGCATGTATCAGTGTATGCGGGACCCAATTGCACGATAATTATCATATTTAGAAGTTTATGAGCTATAACGCCAAGTCGTTAATCGGACAAATTGACAATCACACTTGAATTGTTGAAACTTTGTACGACTCCACATGTTTCTATACTGACGACCCGGGTTTCCCCTTTCGGCATCTTCGGGCATTCTACCACACCGATGCAACGGAACTAAAACAAAATTCGACCCAAGCATGAAATATTAATTACATATGACTGATTTCTGTGGTGTCGGAATCGGAATTGTAGAGTCGCGGTGTTATGTCGCCATGAAAAACGAGCCACTCCGACTACTTTATGGATTAGACGATTTTGAAAGCATTTCTCGCTGAAATTTTGAAAAATAACATTGTAATAACCAATGCTGTTGAATATCGTTGATGTTCTTTCCGGTGGCATCCCTGTTGGCAGGCCAAATGTACTCTTTAATAGAAAATAATAACTTTTTTTAAATGTATATCAGGAACATGGAATTTTAAATTATCACAGATGGCAGAAGTCCCGTATAAATCGGAAGAAGTATGTGTTCAGGCACATTTATCTGATAGTGAGACGGATAAAGCCATGTGTAGTATACAAACGCCTTCAATCTATATTTGAAGAACTCGTCAAAAGGGAAATAGTATACCTTTTGCACTCTACAAACTTTGGAATATAATAAATGTTGTCACTTCGACAGTGGATGAAGATTTGAGAAGTATCGCTTTTGATTGCAAATAGTGATACAGAAACACATTAATGCTTCGTTTACAGCTGCATTCGCATGCAAAGGGTTATTACTAAAATGTCAAATATTTTTTGGAGCGCAGGCTAGAAATCTGCATTCCAACCAAATGGAAATTGGTTTTGCGGACGGAGGCCGTTTGTCCAGCGGTCAGAGTGAAAGTGCATCGGAGAACCATTACGTAAACGATTCAGTTAATTGTCATTTTCCCCAGTAAGGTTTCGCTGGCCGATCCGTTAAAGGCTATCAAAGTTCTCTCGCACAGATTAAAACGTTACGATCGCACTGTTAACTCTCACTGTCAGCGAACAATGCGAAAGTCGTGCGACGGCGCGGCGCTGGGACCGATTTCGATGCATATTGCGAAACACTCCCAACAACCGCCGAACTGTCAAATTGAAATATATATTTTTTCCCGATTGACGTGACAGACAAAAGATAAGAATGACGTCTGCATGACTGATGTGGCGAGTTATTTAATAACTAAATATTTAGTTGCGTAACAAAAATACGAAATAAATCAAAACAAAAAGCGAGTGAGTTTCGTTTTTTTTTTTTTACTTTTAAATTCCGCATTTCAAACCAAATACATTGTATTCGGATCTTACATTACTGTAAGTCATGCAGACATGTTAAATAATCAAGCATTTACCGTCCCCTTACGTTATCGATTTCATAATTTCTAATATCGACTGAAGGTGCTTGATGGAATTTCAATATCAAACTTGAATTGTTACAACTTTGTACGATTCGACATGTTCTGTCACTAACGGCCCGGGTTTCGCCTTTCGGCATCTTCAGGCATTCTATCGTACGGATGCAACAGAACTGACGTAAAATAAACAGTTAGCATCGTCTATATACCAAAGTTATTAATTACCGGAAAACACTTACCCCAAGGCAAGAAGTAAATATTAATCTTATAGTAATTAACACAATTTTTTGTGATAATTTGCATTACCGATCTTGTTAATGAGTCATTCTTGAAAAGGTTTTACAACAAATATTAATCAACTGACATTAAGATATAAATGTTTTTTTTAATATGTCGTCGCATAGAGATACCTACATATTCCAATCTGGCAAGTAACGATCAAACATTTAGTGATGAAATAAAAGAATTTACGTGATGAAATTAACGATTCATTGAACCAATCTCACGTAAAGGGTACAACAAGGGGGAGTTGGGAAGATTGAGTTGATCATTCATTTGATATTGAAATTCTATCAAGCACCTTCAGTCGATATCATAAAATAAGTGCATGGTTATTGCATGTCGAGCGAGAAACAAGAGCCTAAAACTTATATTTAAAAAAAACATTTAATGAATGAAATGAGCGATTAATGTCAACTTTATCGAATGACGTGAGTTCGCGTTCCCCGGTGTTAACGTGTTAATTCAAATGAATACGTAGATGCAAGTGAACAATCCGCCAAGATTTTGCTACCCCTGGCCTACGTCGCCCGCAGCATTGCAGAAAACAATTTGAGTGTTGCGAATCGGTTCGGTGAAAGTAAGTGTCGTGATAGCGAAAGAAAAACACTTAGAACCGGGTTAACCGAGTGCGGCAGTCATTGATAGGCATGATAAAATCGGGCCATAGACAATAAGAGATAATGTAATACATATTGAATTTATTTTTTCCCCGATCCCTAAAAACCTTGCTTATAAATAAGTAATATTTTATTAATTTATGATATCGATGCTTGATGGATTTCAATATCAAATTTGAATTGTTATAACTTTGTACGGTTCCACATGTTTTGCCACTAACGACCCGGGTTCCGCCTTTCGGCATCGTCAGGCATTAAAATAACCTGCACCCAAATATTTTATGGAACATAATGCATTACTAAATGAAATTCTAAAGCTAGTCAAAACTGTTTTATTATACCTGCTTACCATCATATCATATCAAAATGTGTGCATAAATGAGCTTGTTTGCAATTTTTATCTAATCTTATCGCGTGATAATACTCGTGATAAGCGAAACCGGTCCTAAGCATAAAATATATTATGGAAATAGTACAAAAAAAATGTGTTTTTATTTTTTTAAATACGAAGTAACGGTGAACACCTTTAAATAGTACCTAAATATAGTAACACGGTGACATATAGTACCAATGTATTTTCGTTTAAATTTTTTTTATAACATATAGTTGATAGCTATTTCGGTTCACTATCGTCAGAACTATATCTACGTAGAACTAAAATACATTGCTATTTTTTCACCGCGTTATAATGGAGTCAATCAATAAACTTAACATAGTGCCTTTCTACCAAAAAGAGACGGTTGACACATTGAACGTGAATATGTAATGAGTATGACTTGCATTTCAAGGACCGATGGGTTATTTTTGTTATACAACGAAGATAAACGAAAAAATCATTATTAAAAATAGACAGATCAAAAAAAATGGATTTATTTAAGCGACCTCAGGTGACGGCTGTGACATAAAAATGAATAGAAAAAAGTCATACCACTAATGTGCTGTTGATGGTCGACATACAAAATGGATCAATGTTAAATAAATTGCAAATCGTTTGGTATCAAAAGATGCTTTCTCAGCACAGGTGCTTGTGTGGCGGTACCATGTTTTGATCGCAAGCATACATGCAATATGCCACTCGAATTAATTATCATAACGCGCGTCAATTGTTGGCAGTATGTGTGAAATGATTATGAAAAAAATATATAGATCAGCGACAGTCAAGCTGTTAAAAACGTAACAGAAGTTAATTATAATTTCAATTGAATTATTGAAATTGGGTACACTTATTCGACACGTTTTGTGATACACAACCCGGGTATATCTCGTCACAAAGATAACGTTTTCCAAAACTGAATGTATTTATAATCAAGTCAGATGTTATATCAATCACGGCCCGGATTTCGCCTTTCGTCATCTTCAGGAATTATATTACACGGATCCAAACTGTACGACTGTATAATATCAGATTTTTATTTGGATCATTTTATTCAACACAAATCGCAAAACAAAATAGAAATTCAAATTATATCAATTTTATTTATTTTTTCCTGTATCTGAAAAGATGCCGAAAGACGAAACATGGGTGAGTGACAAAAAACCTGAAATTTTACACAGTTCCAACAATTCAAGCCAATGTAATGGTTCTTCATTCAAGAACTTAGTGAAAATTTAAATTTTTGCGATAGAATTGCCTGAAGATGTCAAAGAGAGAAACCCGGGTCGTGAGTGGCAAAATGTGTTTAATATTACAGTTTCAACCATTCAAGCCAATGTAATGGTTTTTCATTGCAGAATTTAGTAAATATCACTTGTGAATTGTCGACTCGATGTAATGCTTGAAGATGCTGAAAGGAACCATCCATCATCGTTGGAGACAAAACATGTGGGATCGTAAATACTTTCATTGATTCAAATTTGATATTGAAATCCCATCAAGCACATTTATCCAGTCGATATCGTCAAATATAAAGAATCTTCTATGCAATATAATGCCGCCAAATTGACTCGCATTTGGGTCCATTTGCATATCGGTGAATGTAATTTTTTCAATGTTATTTTGAAGTTTTTTTGACCTCGATATCTCAAAATGTCACATGGGTCATTAATAAATTCTATATCACCTTTCGTTGCTTGGAATCCTTGAGCGATTTTACTGTATTTGGCACATTAGCTTTAATCTTATATATTTATTTGCAAAAAAAAACAATGCAGTCGGTTGAGAAACGTAATCCCACACCAATTATGTAGGTCACCCATCTGTGACCGAGAAGTAAACAATGGACACAGGACAGTTGATGTAACATTTTTATTTGGGCCATATTCAATATGCGAAAATACGAAACAAATAGTCTAGATTATTGCGTAAAGGAAAACCTTTTTCGGCCTCACATAGCCTATTTTCATGAATCGATCGCGACTGATGAACTATATAACTACTACAAAATATTAACACTATCAGTCCCGGTTAAAATCCGACAAATCAGATCCTGTGCCTGGTAAATTTTTGAACAAATAGCATTTATTTTTATCATCTAAAAGTGGAAATATTGGTTAATTAAATGAAACTTTCTGAGATGGATTAAAACATTTTAACAATTAACCTTAGTGTGATAAATTTGCGAACATTTTCCTTTGTAAAGAGCCACACGATAATATTTACACTTGTATTGAGTCTCATTTCTACTTTATATCTCGCACATACTTTGCAAGATCTACAGGGGTTATGATTTATTTCCTGGTCTGGTATAGGGATCAAAAAAATGGTTTTGCCATATCCCAGGACAACCTTTCTTCGGGATCTTTTGTAAAATCTTACTCGAAATAGACACGATGCCACTGTAATGTCGTTTAGAAAAGGAATAAATTATCCTCGTTTGTGTCGCTGTACAATAAAATTTGGTTATGACCGAATTGGTTGGTTAATCTTTACTTTAATGCACAAATATAGAAATCAGAGGGGGAAAAACTGACAGAATTAAACCTTTTTTAATCGCAATCGTTTTTTTATAACGAATCCACAGTCCTGTGCAGAATGAATTGTTAATACATGATGAAGGTGTTTGACATATGATGATGTAAGCAAGTATAGTATGTTAAAGAGCTAACCTGTTATGTGTCGATTGGTATTAGGGCAGTCTAGTGCAACGATTTTAGCGACATGTTTCGGTAATAGGAGAAAGCTACTATCAAAGACGATTTTACATTGATTATAATGAAAAATACAAAAACTGGCTTCTAAGAGAAGTCATCATGTCTATAAAATGTTTGAATTGATCCCAAGTGGACACGGGTGTTCGGAAAATATACATGTGCACAACACAAATAAATATAAATCAAAATATGTTTAAAAATATCGAAATTGAACGTGGATTTTATGAAAAAAAAATGTTGTCAAATGCGCCATGCATGCTCGCTAAGAGTTGCCACGTGTCACACATTAAGACTTTGATTTTTGGCCATTAATCTCAATTTCATTGTATATTTTATTAGGTATTCGAAAACTTTTCACCTAAATAAGCAGCATACGTTTAAATATTATAAGAAAATTCCGCGAAGATGTAAGTACAATAAATGAATCAAAAATATATTTGTGTGATGTGGCGACTTGAACTTTTCATTTTTGAAATGTTAGCATTTTCAAAAATTTGTAAAAAATATTTATAATCGATAATCAATCTCACACAATTTTTGGAGCTTCAAAAAAACGAGGTATCTGGGGCGTACCAATCATTTATTCACGTGGCAGTCAAACAATAAAAAAAACCTATAATATATACGTGTGATCCGGTCGCAGAGCGAACCACAATCACTGTTGCCGCACGGGACCGCTGTGCGTGAAAAGGTTAAGTCCTGCGTCTGCAATCCTCTGGTCAGAAACGTCTGCATTTTCTCAGTCCGCGAGGATGCCAGACATCGCACAGACGTAGGTAGTTCCAGGGCGATGTCGAGCGGCGAGTCAGGCCAGCTGGTCGCGGGGTTCGGGGATGGGATCGGTCACTGCACTTTGCTATTCGCAAATAAACACCGCACACCTGAACGTCGAAGAGAGCACTGCGCGCGGATTGTCGCATATGAGAAGACGTTCGCATCGAAACACGCGTAATAAAAGATTGGTTCAATCAATAACTTCAAATAAAATACAAGCCTAAAACTGGAAAGTTGGCATCTTAATGTGTCTTGTTATCTTAGGCGTAAATACTGACACTCAGTGAAAAGTTCAAATAAAATGTAAGCCTAAAACTGTGATGTTGGCCTGTAAATGTGTCTTGTAATTTTAAGAGGTATTAACTGGCACTCTTGGTGGAAAGTTATATCACTTTTAAGGTGTTAACTGTCACTTCTTGATGGAAAGGCATAATTTAATTTAAATACTAAAAACACATTTTGTCGCACTTATTTCCACAATATATCGTTTGATTATGACTGGTTTCGCTCATCTCGAGCATTATCAACTGAGTCAACGTTATCATTTGATAATGCTCGCTATGAGCGAAACAGGTCTTGATCAAAAAATATATCGTGGAAATAAGTACCAAAAAATTTGTCATTATTTACAATGAAAGTTTATTTATTGAATTAGTGTTACAATGAATGTTACTATATTTAAAAAATAGTCAAGGCTCAAGAGTAATGCACGTAGATAATACTCGCGGTGGGCGAAACCGGTTCTGATCTCGATACTTTGAAATTGTGGAAAAAGTGTTAAACATTTTGTCTTATTATTTCACGATTATTTCTCACATAACTTATAAATTATTTCTATTCATAAATAATAAATGAATTCGATTACTTTTTTACATCCAAGAGTTTCATATATTTGGTCGATTCTAATCTCTTGACTGATCTCTCCGCTGTTACTGCAAATGATCGGTGCTATATTTGAAATAAAATATATATATATATCTTTTAAAAAATCTTAGTTTTAGGAACGTGTCGCCAGTGCAAAAGGAAGACCGGGTGAACATATAATACAAATAAATTTTATTGAATGCGGTTCAATTTAATATTGTGCAGACAGACCATTGAATTAGGCGTTCGGCGCGAAACAGGTTCTTCAACGACGGTGTTATTTTTTTTTTTTATTACAAAACAAAATTCCACTTACTTTATTCAGTAATATAAATTGCGAATTAAGAGGTCTTTCAGATTTTTTTTATAAACTATTTTACTTCTTTTGGATCAGTTTTTATACATCATTGGTTTAGTATACCTGCTAATTATCAACTCAAAATTTTGTGCAAATAGTTTTGTTTTTAATTTGTATTGTATTGCATTATTGTATACAGTTGTTAATGTTTGCGATACGCGAAACCGGACTTCTATGTTCTATATCCAAAATTGTTCGTTAGTATCTTGTTGCTACTTTTAGCTTTTTTACATTGCTATGTTTTCGCCGCGTAATAAAGGAGTTCTACCAAGTAGACGTCAATTCAATCAACAGATTATTGTTAAGTTTTAGAAGTAGTATTATAAATCGATTGGAAACACTGTTTAAGTTCGTTATCCGAACACAAATACCTTTAGTGAGTATTCGTTGTCCGAATTGTTCGGTAACCGATCGCCCACTGTATATGTGTGCCGTATATCACAATTTTTTGTTTGATGCGTATCGCGAACACATTATCCGAGAGAGATTTTTTAGTATTATGTATATTCTTATCTTTCCATCACACAGTGGTTAATCGTTTAACGAGCAGAATCTGTTCCAAGATATGTTCGTTATCCAAATTGTTCATTAACAGACTATTTTCGAAAGTCTGTCGAACGTCGATTAGTTTTACAGATAGAATAAGTGGATTAAAATGATCGTTTAAGTTCGTTATACGAATATGTTTTTGTTGTCCGATTTGTGCGCAATCCGAATTGTTCGTTAACCGACCACCCACTGTATAAAATTTACAAAATAGTACTACAAAACAAAAATATTACAAGCCACGCGTGAAACCCTACAGCAATTAAATATTAGTTTTGATTGAATTCTTTAAACTTCTACGTGGATTAGCCGCAGTAAACAATATTAAATTTATCTTCGTTGCTAACATTGACCTAGATCGATTTTTAATAAAGAATGTATCTTTTATTAGTATAATAAAAATCGATAACAAGTAAAATTATAATAAAATTAATCGGATTGTAAAATTAATTAAGACTGATTGTAATACTGGATTTTTTTTGCATAACACTAGAGCAGTGGTCGGCAAGCTTTGAGTTTGGGTAAAAAAATCAGTTTGTGAGTGAAAGTTTAAAACATTTTTTGTCCATTTAAAAAAACGTATCATTATGTATATTAACTTTCCTATGGTTGCCAACATTTCAACTGTTGCAGCGTTAATATAAAAAAGAGCATCGGAACTTTCAAGTAAGAGTTAATTTCAAAAACTAAAATATAGCCAGATAATTCGTGATATCTTTATAAAGCAAACGCCAACACTATTGAGTTAATTTAAGATATCAACTAAAGGTGCTTGAGCTTGAAACTTTGTACGATCCACATGTTTTGTTATTAACGACCCGGGTTTTGCAAATCGGCATCATGGGAATTTCATCACACGAATGCAAAAGATTAACGACTGTTAAGAGTTTAGATTAAGTATATCATTAAAATTTTTTTTAGTTGTATGTTTCGATCCTAGCTATATAATAGGCTATGTTATTTTTTATGATATCGACTGAAGGTGTTTGACGGAATTTCAACATCACATTAGAATTGTTATAACTTTTTTCGATTCCACATGTTTTGTGACTCACTACCCAGGCTTCGCTTTTCGGCATCTTCAAGCATTCTACCACACGGAAGCAACAGAACTGACGTACAATAAGCAGTTAGCATCGTCTATATACCAAATGTATTAATTGATTTTTCCTGTTTTTTTTAGGTGTAATGTTAATTCGTGTTGTGCGATATTTGTCGTCAAGAATTTTGATCGTAAATACAATTTTGTTTGCGTGTGTACGCGTGCTATTTGCCTAACTAATAGATACGAGGTGGTTGTATGCGTAATTAATTCTTATGCCCTTCGAAAACAATGTAATATAAGATAGCCCTTGCAATCTTCTTGAAATTTTATTTTCCACGCAATTTGTCTTGCTATCTATTACACACACCCCGACACTCTATTGCAGATAGAAAAGCGGCGCCCAATGTGCGGCCACTATAGCAAAAGTGGCTACAGATAATGTATATACTTGGAATTATTATACCCGAAAACGGGTGCTTCTCGGAGAATTATCGGTCGTTTGAATTTCTCGTCTGGAAATAAAAAATAACCACTTTTAACGTGGTAACTGTCACTTCTGGGTGAAAAGGCGTTATATTTTAAATAAATAAACCATATTTTTACTACTATTTACATAATATATTTAATTTTGTGATTAGAATCGAATTCATTCATCAAAAAAGGGTCGATATATAGAAAATGTTCTGTTAATAATTTGCAAGTAATAAAAACCCAAAGTTTAAAAAATGAAAAAACAATTTACACGCAATCATATAATTAATTAACAAAGCAAACGTTTACGACCTCTTAGTCAAAAAATTCATTAAGAATTCATGAAAATGACTTTTCTTGATGACCAAAATAACATTTGCATCAAATAGGTTTTTTTTATTTTTTTATTTAAATGATTTTAGGTTATATTATATACAGTCATATGTTATTCTTTTATTATATATTTTTTCAATGATGTGCATCGAACACGACAGCACAATTAAGTAAGGGCTACTGACGCGATAAAGTAATGCAAAAATTAAGCGACATAATGCTTGGGCAGTAAGATACCTTTAGGCATGCGGAACACGAGCGATTAAAGGTTAATAAACACCTTAATACTTATTTGAGCTGTTACAACGTCTTTCGCCTTTCGGCATCTTCAGGCATTCTATTACACAGATGCAACAGAACTGACAGACCCGACAGAACCCGGGTCATTAGTGACAAAACATGTGGAATCGTACAAAGTTGTCACAATTCAAATTTGATATTGAAGTTCCATCATGCACCTTCAGTCAATATCATAAACCTAAATTACTGTTCGAAGAAAAACGCCTATTGACCACATTCTCGACGTTCGAAAGACTGGCGGATATATTCTCATTTTGGATTCGCATTAGCCGAAAGAATTACACGGTGAGTTTGATCGTGTAACTTCCCCAACGGACCCGCGATGGTGTGTCAATATTATTTTTGTGTCCCATTTGTTACTCCAGCCGAAAGTCGCCTAGATGTGAGGCAAGTAAATTCTCGAAAATTCCGATTGTGTGCGTGATCCCGAAGCATTGTTCGCAAGAGTTTCGAAAAACGCGCTATACATAGCTGACGCCGACAAGGCCAGTAGCGTGCAAACAAGTCTATATAAATAAGATATAGAAAAATAATTAATAGAAATAATTACTAAAAATGTGTTTTTATTACATAAAAATCATGCCAAGTGACAGTTGACACATAAAAATTGATATTCATCAATCCTTTGGGCTCTATGATGTTTGTCAAAATCTCCATAAATGCCGGGAATTCCCGTTAAACGAATGTTTTTGGAATACGTTTTGGAATGTTTTCTCATATTATCCCGTGTCGTAGCAATTCTATTTGTTATCACAAACAACGGTCGATTTACCTTTGTTTTATCGGAATTGCATTCAATTAATAATAAACCAACCGATCCGGAAAATTGTTCATTGATGTTTTTTTCAAAATCGCAGTCGGAGTCACTCGTTTTTCAAGACTTCGACTTCACAACCCTGTATAAAATACACATTCTATGGGCGCCACTGTGCAAGGCTGTTTATTTTCTTCAATAGCATTGCTTGTTTATGGTCATTCTGACAATTCAGGCGTGTTAAATCCTAAAAGTATTTTTTTTCTCCGTTTCAATACACAGTCGGCAGAACAAAGCGATCGAGATATTGCAATGAGCAACTTTTCTTGTATTTTTTTATTACTTGAAGCGATGAAAATTCAATACTGCAGACTCAAAAAGCAAAATTGCCTTGTTTTTCATTAGGGCTACGAAATTTTCAACAGCTTATTTTTTTTTTTAAATCTATAGTCGCTCCCAATGTGGATCATATGGCATATAAACGGAATTGTTTCTGTTGGTATATCAACTTGTCTGTAAAATACACTAAAGATAGAAAGAAAAGGATAAGTGGCAAGCGTATCTCTCTCCCTAGGTCTCGTTTGGTTAGCGGGTGATTGTAATGAATTTTTATTAACACCAAACACACATGCCTTCGATCAGTATTCTATAAATCGATAAGAAAAAGTTGTTCGCAGTGAGACTCGGACCTGACTATTTAATCCAAAAGCTGTAATCGAACATTTTTTTCCTTTCACAGGAATAAATTAATATCGAGAATGCAATCAATAACGGTAATATTTTACTAGTATTTTTTATAACCTAACGATCTGAACACGCTTTTGAATGAATCAAACCACGTGTATTCAATTTAAGTATTTAAAAATGGATCACTTTTTGATGGAAACCCATCATATTTTAATAATCACATAATGTATTTTATGATATCGACTGAAGATGCTTTACAGTCAGTTATTTTGCATCCGTGTGACAGAATGCCAGAAGATGTCGAAAGAAGAAACCCAGGTCGTTGGTGACAAAACATGTGGAATCGTGGAAATGTTTAATTCTATTTCAACAATTTTATATACAATAGTCGCGATTATATTAAACTGACATTTAACAGAAATTAAATCATGGCATTTATACGAAATTGACGTTATAATTACCAGATATTCAAAACAAATGGTTTAAGAAGTAAGAAAATAATTTACAGGTAATCATGCAAAATATATCAAAATGAAGTAAAATACTTATTAAATTAAATGTGTGAATAATTGGCAGGTATACAAAACCGGAGGTTCAAGAACTAAGAAAACAATTCACAGGCAATCATACAATATACGTGAATTATTTTACAAATAAAATCTTAACAATTTCCAAGTGATAATTTTCAATAAAAATATAGGCAAATAAAAACTCCATTGAGAGTTCAGAAACCATCGTGAAAAATCCATCAAAAGAATTAACGAGTGGAAAATTTTATAATCAACATAACTTACACTTAAATACTTTAGTTAAAATAGTTAACAAGTAAAATGTTAAGAAACTATTAAAATAAATTTGTACTGTAGTCAATAATTAAACTAAATTAAAAGTCAATTATCAATTAATAAAAAATTTTCACACTCATTAGATCAATAACAAATGGGAAAATTTTCCAATTAAATTAATTACAGTGTCACATGCTGTACAAAGGTCGAAATAATGGAAAAAGATATTTTTATTATTCAAATTTTATTTGTTAAGCCTTTATACGATTCCTCATTTTTGTGAATAATGATCCGGGTTTCGCCTTTCGGCATCTTCAGGCATTCCATCACACAGATACAACATAACTGACAAGCAATACACAATTAGCATCGTTTATATACCATAACAAAGGAGTTCAATTAAAAGAAAAACATGGAAAGGCAAAAATCCTTTCATGAATGACTTACTAACAGTATTTATCGTTGATAAAACTTATCACAGGCAATTGTGTGTTATTGTTATTAAATCAATATAATTTTAATTTGTTTTAGTTGTCATTTAGTTCTTGCCTTGGGGTCCGTGTTTTACCATTAATTGAAATCTTAAAATATTAGTTTAGTAATAATTTTGTCGGGTTCGTTTCCTACCTTTCCTTGTTATGTGTATCAAATTTAATATGAACCAACCAAACAGGCACATTGTTCGTCGACATATATTTTTTTATATTGAAAATGTAATCGGTGTTGCTCGTCGTTTTTCACGACTCCGACACTCAACACCCCTGATTAAATGCGAAGTGACCGTCAACGCTTTAAGATATCGCCTGATAGATTATGTCACCTGGAATTCACTCAATGAACACGGTAAATAAGGAAAACAATAGAATCACCCTTGGCTGGTCATTAATTACTGTTGGTTCAATAATATTAATTTACGTGCGCATGTTAAAAAATACTATCTATTGTGATCGACCGTTCAAACGAAACGCATTGTGAATTCACAAGCAACGGTAAACCGACTCCAGAATCGCTTATCTGTTGACGGAAACAAATTGTACCCAAAAGTCTATGAAAGTGATCGCGTATCGGTGCCAAAGCAGATTGTGGAGAAAGATAGCTTAATCGGTTTCTAAGAAAAAAATCGCACCCTATAATGAATTTTAAATAGGAAAATAAACACAACACGGTTCTATCTGATTATAATGATTATCGCGACAATGCTATTTTTTAACAATCGAAGAACTATCGCTAAAAACAATAGCCTGAGAGATGATGGGTGATTTTTCAAACACGATAAAAATGATTTATTCAATAAAATTGAAATAAAAAAGCTTCCATATATTTTTTAAGGACACATTTTAGTAATGTATAATATCGACTGAAGGTGTTTGATTAAATTTCAATATCAAATTTGAATTTTTAAAACTTTTTACGATTCCACATGTTTTGTCACTAACGACCCGGGTTTCGTTTTTCGTCAGTTCTGTTGCATCCGAGTGATAGAACGCCTGAAGATGCCAAAAGGCGAAACCCGGGTCGTTAGTGACAACACTTGTAAAATCGTACAAAATACAACAATTCAAATTCAAAATTTTGTATAAAAGGCTAGTTTAAAATGTCTACTTTATCAGTAAATAATACTCGCAATGAACAAAACCAATCCTGATTAAAAAATAAATTGTGGAAATAGTGCTAAAAATGTGTTATAATTATTTTTAAAGAAATCAAATTAGCCGTCTCACAGTTGAGTTAAGAGTAAGTGGCCCGGCAATGAACAGGTTAAATACCGATTTATTTCATTCCGCTGTGTCTGTCACCCTATTAAAATATCGATGCACCACGGTTGCGGGCCGATCGATACAAGGAAACTATTACTTGCTAAACGTTATCTACGAATAATATGCCGGCGCACATACACACAGACAAATACCTTTTACAATTTACAGCCGTAGGGTTTTAACAGAAGTTGAGGAAAAATACGAATAAATAATTGTGACGGAGGCGCACATACACACACTTGCGTACACACAATACACACACACACATAAATGCAAGCCGAATGTGACTGGGTAAAACCTGTTTGATAGCAAACATTCGACGATTAAAATACATACACCAAAGCGACATGTTCGCCGACCAATGCATTTTACAATGATAAATAAGTCACACGAAGCGAATTTCTATCAGGTATAATTCTGTTCATAAATCATATACAATATATAGACAATAAAAAAATATATATATATTTATAAGGATTATTATCAGGGATAAAAAATTAGTTGTTAAAAAAACACGACTCGTGTCATGACAAAACATGCAAAGGCAAGATCCTTTGATGAATGATTCATGCTAAAACTTTTCACAGGCAATTGTGTTATTGTTATTAAATCAAAATAATTTAAATTTGTTTTAGATGCCATTTTGTTCTTGCCTTGGGGGCTGTATTTTTCCTTTAATTAACACTTTAAATCCCTGTTTAATATCTTTCTGTTTAACAACTCTTGTTTCCTATCTTTTCTATACGTGTGCATTAAATTAAAGATCGACCGACCAATCCGTTTATTCGGTTCACTCATTTTTCACGACTCCGATACCGACTAAAAACATAAATCCGACTCACGTCATCTACTAAATTTCTATAGTTTGATCAGTTGATAATGCCCGTGATGAGCGAAACCGGTCCTGATAATAAAATATATCGTACAAATGGTGCTAAAATGCGTTTTTAGTATTAAAAACACATAAAAGACTTTTTAATTTTAATATTATTGAATAAACAATTTTTAGTAGGGTCTGGCAAATCCAAGCCATATCATATTGGCGACAGTCCTATAATTGATAAAAACATAATATTGTCGCGGTGAGCATACCAACCATATAACACTGTGTTGAATAAAGTGTATTGATTCAATTAGCATTTACTTGATAGAGCTCCATTATAACACGGTAAAAAAATAGCAATGTATTTAGTTTATATAGTTGATCTAAAGCCGTCATCTTGCGACCTTTATTACAAAGATGTAAACACAATAGATATCAATTATCACAAAAATTCTTAACGAACAAATTAATATATGTCGGTCGCCACTCTTCAATCCATTACAGGGGGCTGTTTCGTTTCCGTAATAAACCATTTCCGTGCAATATGTAAGCTTATTGATATAGCCGCTTTTTTAGTTTCATTTTTTTTTTTGTTTTGTTTTATTACTAGCAGGAAATAAGCGAGGTCGTCAAAATAAGAGAGAAGATGTATTGTGTACCTTTTCTACACAGCTACATACAGATAAGCAAATTTTCGTTTAATCATAGTTATAACGATGGCGTGAGCCTAAATAGCTATCAACTATATCTTATAAAAAAAAATGTAGAACTAAAATACATTGCTATTTTTTCACCGTGTAGCGTCGTATTTATTTATTATTTTAATCTGTATTATTTGAAAAGATGGCATGTGACAATGGCGGCTTGGCAAAAGTAAATATTATCGGGAGCGTTTAAAATATGCAGCGAATCCAATAGCGCGTTGTTGTTGTAAACACGTTACGTTAGCCAGTCGAACAAGCACAACACATGTTGATAATACGATAAAATCTCTTATCGCGGTGTAACCAGTACTGCTTTCGACACAAATAAAAAAAAAACAAACTGTAAATACATCTATAAATTTAAAATTAATTATTACCAGACTGTATACAAAACAAATGGTTCTTGAACTAAGAAAATAATTATAATGTAATCAACATATTATAGACAGTATGATGTTTTTAACACATAGATTACGAATATTTTCCTACAGTCCGCGTTGATTAATCAACAATTGTAAGCCATATTCTAAATCAGTGAACAATCAATAACATTTTTGTATTGTAATGACACCATCTTCCCGCTAAAGGGCAAAGGAAATATAAAAGAAGAATTATGAAATCTGAATGGTTAAAACTTTGTAAGATTCCACATCTTTTGTCACTAACGACCTGGATTACGCCATTCGGCATCTTCAGGCATTCTATCCGTTGATATTGAAATTCCATCAAGCACCTTCAGTCGATATCATAAATTATATATATTTTGGATATATGTACATAATAAGCGACTAGCCTTACAGATTCATTTTTATTGTTATACCTTTGTATAACGTAAGTCATGCAAATTGTTTTATGATAGAATATCTGAGTGAAAAACCGTAGACAATATGTCAATATAAAGTAAGACAATTGTATTTTATGATACCGAAAAATCTGTATTTCACATGTTCAAACTTATATTGTTTTGAACAAAATGTTCAAAAAGTATTTCGGTATTGGAAAAACAGTAGAAATACTGGGATCCCGGTTTCGGTAATACCGGTGTCGCAATCCCCAAGCGCTACGCCTACATTGAGAACTGAGAAAAAGAAAACTCACCCCTTGATCGCCGGGAAGGAACTGTATTTTTGGCGTCGCTCCAATTTTTCCCTGAAACAACACAAAACAAAAATTAGACACATTGCTACTGCATGAAAAGTTCTCGAAACACATGTTTGTAGAAAAGAACAGCGGTTAGATTAAAATAATCGTAACACGATGAAAAAATAGGAACGCCTTTTAGTTCTATTTTTTTTATAAGATACAGTTAATAGCTATTTCAGCTCACGCCATCGTCGGAACTATGTTTAAAAGTATATTTGCTTATCTATATATAACTGTGTAAGGTTCACAATACGTCTTCTCTTCTGTTTTGACGACCTAGAAATTTTGTAGAACTAAAATACATTGCTATTTTTTCAGTGTTACAATATAATGGAGTTCTACCAAGTAAATGCCAATTGAATCAATAAAATGATTGCAGTAAAAATTATTTAGTTCCTAACTTAATTAAACATACATCCAGGCCGGTAAAAAAAGGATGAAAAAATATCGCCGGCATTCTGAAATGTTTAAATCGATTGAATTGGCATTTAGTGTTAAGAGTCGATTATAATACAACACGGTGAAATAATAGGAATATATTTTAGTTCAACAAAATTATTCTTATATATTTTCTCCGTGTAAATATTTTTAAAATCTTATATTGTGACTGATGGACATAAAAAAATTAATTATTAAATTAATAATAATAAAATTTTTTATTAACATATAACGAAAATAATGTGTTTTTTCAACAAACTAATGCGAAACTCGCTTGTTGCATCTATGTTAATATATTGGATATTTTTGGCTGCAGTGCTATCTCTGACACTTATTGATTGATTGAATTGGCATTTACTTGACAGAACTCCATTATAACACGGTGAAAAAATAGCAATATATTTTAGTTCTACTAAATTAAAAAAAATATAGTTGATAGCTATTTCGGCTCACGCCATCGTCAGAACTATGTCTCCGACAGTTATTATAAAGTTTTTTGGTGTCGTATCATCCTACCAATTAATATTATTTGACATTAACTAAAAATACATGTAAACGTGCTGGTGAAAATAAATCATATATTTAAAAAATTTGCATGGCGAATTTCTTGAAATTTGTCCACAACTAAAAACAGCTCAAAATCGCCTTATATTGGTCGATACGGTTTTTTAACCTTAATGGATTGAATTAAGAAACACTGCGTTTGAAAATAATATATGCTAAGATGCCATTTTATATTCACAAGGAGTTATGTCTTGTTAACTTTCGCGTACCCAAGGGTAACAACATCCTCCCCCAAACGTCACTTAATCCTGAATATCTGTTTTAAAATTGGAGACACAATAATGCTCAAGGAAAAAATATAAAGTAGCCGGATACTTCGTAAATAAGCATGAAATAAAAAACTAACAAACACACTATTAAAAAAAAAATGGTTCATTTTACATAATATCTGGCAACACTAAACGTCAGTCAGTATATACTTGCATAGCTGAAATCTAATTATTCATTTAATTAAAACAAAATAAGACAAATGTAAATATGAAATCTAATTATTCATTTGTGTATTGTAATAAAAGATGCTGAAGTAATTTTTATTGGGGTCTGCAAAATCCCCCATCTTCTAACCGGCTACGTTTTCCGCCACAGACCTTTGATGGTTAAAAAAGTCAGTAAAACAATGCAGACAACAAGGTTCCTTTGCAATCTCTGATCAACATTCTGTATCGCGGAACAATATTTATTAGGTCTATAAATAGTCTAAGGGTCTAAGCTTCAAGGTAGGCTTTAATTATTTTTTAGTTGTTTTCATGAATATCAATATATGTTATTTGAATTTGTTGGTAGTGGTGCTCAAAAGAAATAGTTTTTTTATAAATAACACGGTGAAAAAATAGCAATGTATTTTATATCTACAATTTTTTTATAAGGTATGGTTGACAGCTATTTCGGCTCTGGGTATCGTTTTTTACGTTTATTTACGCCTGCGGACAGGTTAAAAAAAGGGAAAAAATCGTGGACCACCTATATTGAAATAAAAATAGTATTTTATGTTATATTTTTGATCATATATTATGACAGATGGATATATATATATATATATACTGTATATTCTTGGCTGTGACAGTTATTATAAAGTTTCTTGGTGTTGCATCATCCTACCAATTATTATTATTATTATTAAAAAAAATAATAGAAAATACTATCTGCGCCACCAGCCCGCGTACCACCGATTGAAAAACACTGATCGAGACACCATAGACCACACATTTAAAATTAAGTAGATATCTGTAAGTATAATATCGCTGAATTAAATTTTAACGGTAGTAAATTATTGTAAAAACCTCTTGTTCACAAGCTTGCATTGTTTTAAATATTTTCTTTTTCAAATTTTTATGTCATAATAATGAAATCAGTAGTTATAAAAAATATTTCATATTCAGATTTCGCACCTAACCTAGCCGATGCGAACGGTTTATTGATTGTTAATTGCATCCGTGTGATAGAATGCATGAAGATGCCAAAAGGCAAAACCCGGGCTGTGTGTGGAATCATGTCGAAATTATTCTATATCGGAAATTCAATTGATATCGTCCACGAAACATCTCGTAAACCGAATCAAATTTAGGTTTGACAAAACTAAAATTCTACAGCAATAGCAGTAACACATTTGTGTTATGTTAATTAACGATTTGAAAATTTTAAGCGTGCGTTTATTAAAGAAACTCATTGCTTAGTAAAATAGAAAATAATTCATAAAGCAGCATTATTTCTCTCTCTCTTGCGAAGCTCTTTACGAATTCGATACAAAATTTCATTTATTTTGGTAAAAGTTGTTAACCTCCCGCGACGAAATGATACAACGCACACATCGAAACGGAATCGAAATCACACACAACAATGCAGTATTGTACGTCCGTAGGCATTCGCACAGACACACGCGCGTGCGGAATGAGTGAGCGAGACGGACGCGTCGGCCGCAGAACTCGGCACCGCCGCGCTGACCTTTTTCGATACGTTTGAGCCTTTCTCTTTCAAAACTCGTTGTCACTATCTCTATCTATCGGGCGGCTATCGTTTTGTCAGTGTATGCGAGAGCATACTCGAGTGAAACAATATTCGAAATTCAAATGTTTTATTTGAACTTTTGACTGGCAAGAGACACTTCGTTTATCACATACTAAGAACGTCATTGCTTGCTTATAAATTTACTTGAGTAAGACAATCCAAAAAATTGGACGTATTAAAGATAAGGGGAGGTATGGGCAAACTGTGACCCGGCACATATTTTTGTGCGGTCCATCCGTCGTTCCTTTTTCACGATAATGCATAACGTATTTACTTGCCGAAAATCAATTTATATAATTCATTGAGCTAATAAAAAAAGAAAAATATTTCAGAATTATCGTTGTACATAGAAGAAACTCATATGGTGTTCGGGATAAATATTTATATTATTTTGTACGTGAATATTTCAGTACCGTTAAAATCTTACATTTTTTGAGTATCAACAAACAATATACTGAAATCTGCTATACTAAAAGAAAGGTTTAATCATATCAGTTTTTTCGTACCGTTTCTATTTATGTGCATTAAAATAAAGATCAACCAACCATTTTATTGATTGAATTGGCATTTACTTGGTAGAACTCCATTATAACACGGTGAAAAATAGCAATGTATCTTAGTTGTACAACATTTTAAAGATATAGTTGATAGCTATTTCGGTTCAGAACTAATAGTTCTGACGATGGCGTGAGCCGAAATAGCTGCCCTGCACCAACCCTGCAAATAACCAAATTTTTCTATATTAGGACTCAGACTCAGACGATTTATTTCTTCTTGTTCATTGTGGTATCTGTGTACCTGTTGAAAACTATCAACAAAACAGTCAGTGGGTTTATAAAGCTAACATTTAATTGGGTCACAAGTAGCAATTATATGCGCTTTTTTATCCTTATTAATCTATGGTCAGTGCAATATAAGAGGGTGAATCATACAATTCGTTGTCTTTAGCACATTTCGGCTGCGTAATTGAAATAAATCTTGCGGTATACACTTCCGCAGATTTGCACTATTTTTAGCGCGAAATAATCCATCACATTAAACGCTAACTCGGCGATAATACAATTTTATTCGTCGAAATAGCACATTGCTGTAATGTGAAATAAAAACACAAAAAAGAAAATATTCATACTGAATATTGACAGTTATGTTACAATTTGTTTGATAGAATACCTGAAGATTCCGAAAGGTGAAACCCGGGTCAGTATCAGCCGGAATTATACAATAAATTTACAATACTCTTTGTAGTATCCTCATGTATATAAAGCAATGATAAATGTATGTATTACATTCGAGTGATAGAATGCCTGATGATTTCGAAAGGCGAAATGCGCTTCAAGAAATTATATTTGAACTGTCGAAACATTGAACGATTTGAAAATTCATCGAGTCGAATATTTTTTCGAACGTTAAATTTTTTATGTATAATGTCTCTCGTATATAAATCTTGACTAACAATTTATTATCATCGTATTGATTACAATTGAAATATTATTTATTAATACATTAAGTTCCACACGTTTTGTTACGCAGGATATTATAAAAAAATCATTATACTTGCTAACGAGTCTTTCACGATTGTTCTTAACTTTTAATTGATTATCAATTGATATAGACAATTGCCTCTTTTTTGTTATTGCAAATTATTAAAAATAGATTGTTAACATTTCATTTCTAAATTAATTTACTTCAATTGAATATATATTGTATGACTTCCTGTAAATTATTTTCTTAGTCCTTGAACCTTTGGTTTTTATACCTGCGAATTTTCAGCTCAAATTTTGTTATAAATAGGCTTACGTTTGTTAGTGACTTATATCTTTTTATATCAGACATATATTGTATATTGACTTATATCAGTTTTTCATAATACTTGCGACGAGCAAAACTGGTCCTGATAATGAAAGATACTGCGGGAATAGCGCTAAAAATGTGTTTTTATTATTTAAAATATGAACTTCCATCAAGACATTTCCAAGTGACCGTTGGAACCTTGATGTTTACAAGCGGCGGACTAACTAGGATCAAAACTAGGATGATAAAACAGAAGAGATGTATTGTGTTCCTTTTCTACACAGTTAAAAATATTTCTGATGACGGTACGCCGAAATTGCCATCAACCAATTATCTAATTTGAATTGTTACAACATTGTACGATTCCACTAATAGTCACTAACGACCTGGGTTTCGACTTTCGGCATCCTCAGGCGTTTCTAATGAAATCCGTCATTGGCGGTTGTGTCAATTATGGTAAGATCAATATTATTGAATTTGTTTTAACTGTCATTTAGTTCTTGCCTTGGGGTCTGTGTTTTCCTTCAATTAATACCTGTGTTATGTAGACGATGCTAAGTGTTGTGCGTCAGTTCTGTTGCATCCGTGTGATGAAATGCCTGAAGATACCGAAAGGCGAAACCCGGGTCGTTAGTGACAAAACATGTAAAATCGTAAAAAGTTGTAACAATACAAATTTGTTATCAAACTCAGTTAACAGTATAGTACTCGTGATGAGCCATACCGGAATGATTGTGGAAATAGCACTAAAAATATGTATTAATTATTTTAAATATCATGCATTTCCATCAAGAAGTTACAATTGCGATCTTGTTGTATACAAGCGATGGAAACTGTTTACTGACTGACGATAATGGTATTGCGATTGAATCTGTCACTTGTTCATTTATTGACCACATGAATGCAGTTGGATTGCCATTGAATAATTACGACAGGCAAACATCTAGTGCGAGTGTAAAAAATAAACACATCCGACACAATATGGCCCAAGGTCGTCAGAAAATAAATAATAAAAAATATGTTATTGTAGTGCGTTAGGCGGGCGATGGGACAATAACGATATCTCCATGTGACCCAAGCTTCACCTCAGCAGCCGATAAGGGGATGTTGCCGATTGGCCGGGCGAGGACAGAGGTGTTGTCATGGGCGTCCAATAGAATCGGCGATAAATATTCTCGGTATTTCGAAAACGGAAAACAACTTTTGAAATGTCTACAGAGAAATTCAACGTGAGTCGAGATAAAAAATGTTTTGTTCTGACGGAAGCGTGTTGTTTTTGCGTGCGATAACATTCTCTCAATTTAAATAATCACTATTTGTTATTTTTGTGTGATAGCCATACAAAATAATCTCAATTTATCGTTGTATTTTATTCATGTTCCTGAAATTATGAATTGATACAACCCAAGTAAAACATGTCTATTGAAATAAAAAATTGAATTGACAATTATCAGGTATAAAAAACAAATGATTTAAGAGCTAAGAAACAATTTACAGGTGATGATAGAATATTAATGATATACTACAAACATATAAACGAACTGTGTTAACAAATAATAATTTAATAAGTACTCATTAACACTACGAATATTAGGAGCCATAATTGGTTAAAGAATCAATTTTGTCAATAGGCAATACGAAGAATAAAAGCAGTGAAAAAAATTTGTATTGTATCAATTAATAATGCTGGCTTTGAACGATAATAAAAAACATTGCGTCTTATTATTAAAATTTATCAAACATTGTCATCGATTGGCTGACTTGACTTTCTTCGTGCAAAATCCTGCATTGAACGCTCTCACCAGGAAAAAAATTGCGTGGCATCACTAGAAGTGATTTATCAGGCAATAAAAAAATATGAAATGAGATTAAAAAAATTGTGCACATAGAGCATTTCTTATCGAGGACCTCGCTCTGCTATAAATTTTATCAGTTATGCTTACACCTTTATCTTTGATTGTGATCGTATTCAATGCACATAATTCTACTGGCCCATTTGTAAGAAGTGGCACGAGTTAACTGGGACAAGTAAATAGAACATGCAAATCTAAATAATGTATGACAGTAGAAATTAAGGAAAAATATTTCCTAGGTTTTACCGTTTGATTTTTAACCACTAAGACGCCGAAAACGTGCAGGCACGCAAACGTCACTACGGGGAGATAAATAAAAAAATGTACGGATTTTTTTATAACTGTTGTCAGTGTCACTTTTAATGTTTTAAAAGTCACTTCTTAATGGGAAGGAACGATATTTTAAATAATAAAAACAATGGCCGTGGCGTAGGTAAAAAAAAACACGACTCCGGCTAAAAAAAATAATTTTGTCAGGTTTTGCCTACCTTTCATATACTTTTGCATTGAATTAAAGTTTTTCCATTGAGATAATTTAATGCAACCGAGTGATAGAATCCCAGAAGATGCTGAAAGGCGAAACCCGAGTCGTTAATGACAAGTTTCAACAATTCAAATTTGATACTAGATCAATATTATTGAATTTATTTTAGCTGTCATTTAGTTCTTTTGCCTTGGGTTCTGTGTTTTCCTTCATTCAATACCTTTGGTATATAGACGATGCTAACTGTTTATTGTGTATCAATTCTGTTGCATCCGTGTGATAGAATGCCTGAAGATGCTGAAAGAGCAAAACCCGGGATGTCAGTGACGAAATATTTGGAATCGTACGAAGTCTTAACAATTAAAATTTAATTCAAATTTGAATGTATAAACATATAGCCTGAATTGTCCTGAAAAGTTCGTTGAACACCAACACTGCTGTTTTTTTTTTAATAGTCTGTGTTTGAATGTCCATTTGTGGCACGGCAAGGGATAGGTTAAGGATTTTAAAACCGTCGCTTGAACTATAATCAAACGGACGAAGAAATTGATGCAAAAATATACAGCAAACTTAGGTCCATATTAAAAACTCTTAATTGTACGAAATTATGTAGAGTATTATATAAAGGCGTAGCCAAAAAGTCCGTTACTTTGCTACCGTCAATTCGCCTAGCGACTGTACAAATCTTTGTGAAATATTTCGGTCGAGTCTAGACGAGGTGCAATTGCCAAGCTATAAAAGTATGCCTAGACGCGTCTCTATAACCAAGACGGGGGCAATGTTTGAATTATAATCAAACATATTCGATTATGCATAGTAAACATTACGAGCGATGTACAAAGACATACAATATAATCGTCATTTCTACCAACGCACAGATTATTTAATTTGTCAACTGATGATGACCAAAGCATCTTATTGCATGATCGATACCCTCAACAATTCTATATTAAATTTGAATTGTTACAACTTTGTACGATTTCTCAGGTTTTGTCACTAACAACCCGGGTTTCACCTTTCGCTGCTTACCTAGCTTGTTTCCTCTTCGCGTTTTATTGCGTACAGGTCGTTAAAACAGGAGAGAAGGTGTATTGTGTACATTTTCTACACAGCTATATATAAATAAGCGAATGTTAGTTTAATCATTGTTCTGACGATGGCGTGAGCCGAAATAGCTATCAACTGTATTTTAAAAAGATATTTTGTAGGACTAAAATACATTACTATTTTTTCACCGTGTAACAAAGGAATTAATTACAGAAAAACACAGACTCTGACAAGAAGTAAATGGAAGCTAAAATATATTTAATAATATAAATCTAATTAATTCATTCTTGAAAAAGGTTTTACAATATATAATAATATTATATATGTTTAGTCACTCATGACGTGGGTTTAACCTGTCGAACTTTTTGTAGCATTCAAACTCTCATATTGCAATGACAAATTAATCACTTTTAATGCAATAACTGTTATTTCTTGATGAAAAAGCATGATATTTTGAAGATGATAATTGCTAGCGATAAGCGAAACCGGTCCTGGTGATAAAAAATATATATTGTAGAAATAAGTACCAAAAAATGTAACACGGTGAAAGAATAGCAACGCCTTTTAGTTCTACAAAAATTATAAGATATAGTTGATAGCTATTTCGGCTCACTCCTTTGTCAGCACTACCTCTATACACTTTCACCGTGTTATAATGGAGTTCTACCAAGTAAATGCCCATTCAATCAATAAACTAAAAGATGTGTTTTTATATTTTATAAATCATTTAAGAATGCAGCAGATATTTTGAAATTATATTTTTATCACGGTGTACCAAATGCAAATAACTATGTAATTATATATATGATTTCGTTCAATCGATAAGAAAGGTGAGATTCGTGTTTTCTTTTTAATAATAAAGTTTTATGCACGGCTGAGGAGTAGGAATCGTAAAAAACAAACGCCTATTTTTTCGATCAGACGATTTTTAAGAATATCTCAATGAACAATTTGCCGGAATGGTTGATTGATTATTATAATGCATATAAATAGGAAATTTACTTAAGCAAACTTTGCGATAGTTAGTCTGAAGATGCCTCTGAAAGAGGCGAAACACGTGTCACAGTTAGTTACACAATACGTGGAATAATCAAAGTTATTTTATATTAAATAGGAAAGATTAATTTTTTATCCCTTAGCATTTGAGGGTTACATTTCATAATTTCTTTTCCATTATTGCAGTAACAACTTCACTTGCACGCCAACGTTTGTCGAGTGCAATGGGTTTATAAATGCTACATTATGCTACAATTTAATTCGTTTATTTAAGGAACAATGCCAGTGTTCAACAAAAAAATCGATAGAATCGGAGCAATCTATTTCTGTATCGAATATAATCGAACAGTAAATCTATTTATGTAAAGTAGTTGGATAACAGTTTAAAAATGTATGCAAATATATTTCGCCTTAGTTCTTATCGTGCCATCAGAGTAAAAAACGATTTTTTTTAGTTCCTTTTTCACAGCATGAATTTTGCGAGGTCAAAGATATGATATAAGTTACATCAATAAATGGAAAATATTATAATTTAATATTTGTTAAATGTTTAAGTGTGGGCCTAATTTGATTAAAAAAAGTTTATCTTTGAAGAAAGAATTCACGACAAATAGCACTCGATCCGACTGACTGAAACACTCAATTATTTGCAAAATGCTCTTTCTTCGGATGAAAATAAATACAGCAAGCCGTGTAAATTGAAAACGTGTCAATCACAGTTCATTCCTAGTAGCTATAATTTTTACAGTTTAAATGTCAAAAAAAATAGTTTTATTTGTCCTAAAAATCTCCAAAAGCTTTTTTAAACACCAAAACTACTTAATTTTTTTTATGTAACATTTATTAAATTTGAATTGTTACAACTTTTTACGTTTCCACATGTTCCACAGGTCCACTAAGGGCCGGGTTTCGCCTTTCGACATCTTCAGGCATTCTATCAAAGGGATGCAACAGAACTGACGCACAATAAACAGTTAGCATCATCTTAATACCAAAGGTATTAAAGGCAAGAACTAAATGGTAGCTAAAACTAATAAAAAAAACAATTAACGCAATTCCCTTTGATAAGTTTCATTAACGATTCATATTTTTAATGAGTTCTTAAAGGGGTTTTACAACAAATAATAATCAAAATCATTAAAATATAATTGGGTTATTTTTTTAAAGAAATACCTGATTATTTCAATTTGGCAAGTAACGATTAAACATCTAGTAATGCAATATAAGAATTTACTTCATGAGATGTTCGATTCGTTGAACCGATCTCACGTAAAGGATACAACAATACTTATTGTTTGGACATGCATTACGTGGCTCGGCAGTGAACGAGTTAATGGAATATGAGGGTGTATGTTGAATATGTTTGCCGCACGTGTTAATGGATAGCATATTCATCAGAGCTCATCGTACAGCAAAATGTATGAATAAGCAATGTTTAGCCCCTTGCATTCGACAAATGCTGGCACACAGTTAAATTGGTCACTTCGACAGTGGATGAAAACTTATGAAGTGCCTCAGATGCGAAGGGTTATAAAATAATGTTAAAATTCAATTGAATAATGTATTTGGAAAACATTAGGAGACAATTTTTTCTAAAAATTAGTCTAATAATGCAAACATCTTCAGAATACCTAAATACACAAATATGATACAAAAATCTTCCGTATATTTATGTTATTAAAGCATTTGAGAACATTTCTAAAATGAGTATAGTAAGAAAAAGCGTATTTAACCAAAACATATAACGTTTAAAAAAAAAAAAAAAACGTTTTAATACAACAGTTAGTATTAACATTACAATTTGACAGGAAAGATATTTTTAACTCGCATGAACAATTTTAAAGGTGTGACTCAATTGACATTAAAATAAAGTGCATTATAGTTCACATTTCAACGAATTAGGTAAAGTGGTGGTGACATCGCATTATAGAAGAGAAATGGAGGCATTCGAATGCAAATGATTCATATTCCAAAGTCACTATTAATTAAATTATAATGTATAAAATTTGAATTGCTCCAATTTTCGTACGTTTAATTTTTCTATGATTCCACATGTTTTGCCACTAACGACCCGGGTCTCGGGTTTCGAAATCTTCAGGTATTCTATCACATGGATGGACTTACAATAAACAGTTGGTATCGTCTATATACCAAATGTATTAATTACAGGAAAGCACAAACCCCAAGACAAGCACTAAATGTCAGCTAAAAAGCATAGAACATGCCGAAAAGCAAAACCCGTGTCGTTGGTGACAAAACATGTGCAATCGTACAAAGTTGTAACAATTCAAACATGATATTATATTATGTACGCACTCTTGCATTATATAAAAGTAATCAATTATTTTAATGATACGTAAATTTTATTACTTTTATTTAGACTAACGTTTTTACATTAAACATCACAAAACTATGAAAAAATCTAGCTCTGATTTTGCAGCACCTGGTTTCGACAGGTGCAAATCGACTTTTATAGTCAAAACTAAGATCATATTATATTCTAACAATACCCAAAGCATCTATGCAGAAAATAGAAGCATCAATAAAAAAATCTTGCAATGAATTACAAGAGTATTCCTATCATACGTCACCAGTCACAGGTAAAACGTAAAACCGTTACAAGCTAGAAGCCCTAAATTGATACGCGCCGTCGCGTCTTTGAATGAATCAGGCGCGAGAAAGAGACGCACTCTGCGCATACAGCGCTTGTATGGAAACGCTTATCGGTCAGCTGTGGGCCGGCTCGCTGGAGCGTCGCCAAGGAGCAGTATTTGAATATATTCCGAGCAGATGGCTAACCGAACGCCGGAAGGATGCAACGGCGAGCCAAGTGCGATCCAATTTGAGGGCGAGTGTCACGTTTCTTATCAATGGTGAACAAACGCAAATAACGATTTTTAGTGGAAGAAAAACCTTTTTAGAGCGCCGTATTGATTTTACACAAATGACATGTTACACACGGCGGAACGTGTAATATAAACTGATAAGAGTCGCGGTACATGATATATTAGTATGAATTCGCATGACTAGGTATATTGTTATGCATACATATGTCGCATTACCTGTACACAAATAAGCGTGATACGTGGATAGGCATTATGTACACAGGTGTTAAAGGTAATGTCGATTATATTTTTAAAGCCCATTGGTTTAAAAAAAAAGCCGCTTCAAACATATCTACATATCAAATTAGAATAGTTGAAACTTAGTGCGATCCCACATAGTTTGTCACTAACAATCGGATTTCGATTTTCGACGTTCCATCACACGGACACAACAATTTTCAACAATTTAAATTTGATATTGAAATTCCATCAAGCACTTTGAGTTGATATATATATATATATATACAGATTTTACGACGAGAATTGATTTCGCTTATTGCGAGCATTATCAACATGTACAATAAAAATTAAAACAAGGCTATTACAAAATGTTGAATATATAATTACAATGAAGAAGAAATGTATATAAGTAAAATATATATTATGATACTGACTGAAGGCGCTTGGTGGAACGGTCAGTTCTGTTGCATCCGTGTGATAGAATATCTGAAGATGCCGAAAGGCGAAACCAGGGTCGTTAGTGACAAAACACGTGGAATTGGACAAAGTTATAACAATTCAAATTTACAAATACAACGTTGAGGACATCTTATTGTTAATTTATAATCAAATTAAAAGTGTATTGAATTTCAGGTATAATTTTTAATTATTTATACGCAAGGTAAAATAAAAATTAATCAAATACCTTGCACTAAAATATTTTACGAAATTAAAGGCATTAAATAATAAGTAATGTCAATGAGCAGTACGAAGAAATTATCTGTCACGGGCGTCCAGATAAATTTCGAGACACAATTAAAAAACAACATCATCACTTCTTACTTTAAAGTTAGTTTACTTTTTTGAATCACAATCTTTATGAACGACAAAACGCGCACAGGATCATAGATACTATCTACCAATTGACCGTTACAAAAAAATACATGCATTGTAGATTGCAAGTGACGCTTTTAAACACTGAACCACGTTTTTATGGCCGCATATCCTACGTAATTACAATAAAAGACGAGGGACGAAAAGATGGGGTCGCGTAAAAACCAGTAAAAATAACAACAGGTAGACGCGCCAAGGTAGATTGCAAGAACATACGTCCCTAGGATATCACCCCTAACTGAAAGCCGCTATTCAAGGGTGTTCACTCCCGGCGATGAGGGGTTTTGTCTTCCTGCACATGTGGTTCCCAATAGATCGCAATATATATATATATATGAGTATAATATACCACGTGAGTATTCAATTTAGGTTTCGTTAAAAATATTAAAGACGACATTGTGATATAATTAAATCTAAGCGTAAATGATTTGTTTGTTACTACAATAAACCTTGTAAAGTTTCAACTGTTTAGAAGGCCGATTTCACTCTCTTGATAGTTGTTGTGAGTTAAAATATTCTTTACATATCTCAACAAGGAACGAGTTGATTGAATGGTTTTATTTGATCGAACGATTTTTTTTGAATTGAAACATTTTCTTCGTGTCAATCTCACATAATTAAATTACCTCGGTTTTCTGTTAAAATTTATACTTGCGCGTACATTTATAATCGGTTTATTATCAAAGATATCAACATAAGGTGCAAAAGTAACAATTGAATTAAAAAAAGGTTGCGAAAATGCTCTGGGTATATTTGTACGTTTCAAATGCAAAATCATAGCGTGTGAAACAAAATTTTGTTACACATTTGAATGAAATCATATAGAATTGTTCAGGACAGTAGTATTTTATCGTGTATTTCTGCTTAAGCGTTTTCGACTGGATTCAAATTGTAAAAAAATATTAATTAACTATGGAAAGACATTTAAAAATAACATTATCATATTATTTTGATGACCCGATAGCTATTTCGTTATCGAGGATAAGTATTTTATGTTAATTTTTTAATCTATCTAGTTACGGAAATCAGTGTTAGTTTCAATGGCGAAATTGCAGCTACGTTTATGGAAATTCTTTCAACGAACATATCAACAAGTTTTTTTTTACATCAACATTGGAAATGATCAGAAAAAGGTATATATTATAAATAATTTTCGCAATTTTTGAGATGTGACACCATGTGTGTTTCTGTGAGATTATTTCGTCTTTCACCATAAAGTGTAGAGAATAACAATGAAAAGTGAGTGTTTAAGCAAGGTTGGTTGTTACATGATCGCTACATTTCAAGGTGTATGGACAGAAACTATAAAAAAGTATAATGTTTCTTGTTATAGAATGGGAAAAAAAATTTCAAGGTTCAGGGTTATGAATTAAAGATTTGAAAGATATATGTACAAGTATAGAACACGCCCTGTGTAGAGTACAGTAGTGATCAACCTAACGAGCACAACAATCTTTCGTGATAGTGTTTATAGTACGATTTGTTCGCAGTTCGAACTGTTCAAAAACTGACCAACCACTGTAGTGTATTTCAACAGAATTTAAAAAACTGTTTTTATATATACAAATTAGTTGTTTCAACGCATCAAGATGATTTTTTAATTTAAACCATAGAGAACACTAGACATAAATATTATTTATAATCGACTAACTACTAATGTCACAACTGTTAAAATGGCTTAATTGCAGTATGTTTATACTTGATAACACAAATTAAAAAAATCAGTCGAAAGAAGCCGGTACATACTAATATCTAAATGTGTTTTATTATTTTTATATACTGCTTTTCCACCAAGAATTAACGACCACGCCTTAAAGGCGTTGACAATGTCAACACGATCGTACGCAAAATAATTTGAGTGTCAATATAAGTTAATTTAAAACATTTTTTTTAAATATTCATCGATTTAATATCATTGATATAATGGCGCAGGGAACTGAAATCATTAACAAATTAAAAAACTGGAAACTTTATAGAATGCCACGTGTTTTGTTTGGCCTTTCGGCATCATCAGGCATTGTATCACACGTATGCGATAGAACTGACGCAATTAATATTAAATAGTTTATATCGTTTATATACATGAGGAATTACACGGGAAAAATACAGACCCCAAGGCTAGGATCCAAATTCGATTATAATGATCTGATGAATGACGAGAACTGACTCGTCAGTGCTGTTTCATCTGTATAATAGAAAACCTGAAGATGCCAAAAGGCGAAACCCGGGTCGTTAGTGACAAAACACGTGGAATTGGATAAAGTTATAACAATTCAAATTTGATAGTCAATTTGTTTGACATATTTTAAAACAATTCAAATTCGAATATTTTTTTTACTGAGAACTTGTGCACGATCGAGGAATAGCTCGATACGAATATGATTTTTAAAAAAAACAGTGAAAAATTAATTACGGGTGAAAGATAAACGCAAAATACTTTGAGTGCCATCGATCTAAGGGTTTACACCGGAATGGTCGATACGAGAGCTCCGCGCACTCGGCGATAGGGGGTGATTGAACCCTTGGAAGTCTGTTAACCCTGCCGGCGTGAACGAGGACGCTCATTCCGTGTCGATGCGCTGACACCGAAGCTCTTAGATACGCTACCGGAAGTTGGTACCTTTATCTCGGCAAACTATCAACGCGCGGATATTTTTTATGATAAGAATGAACTCACTGTTATTATCATTATCTCGTTAATTGTCAATACTTGTTAAATAGGCGAAACCGAACGTGCGCGGCGGGCGAAACTATTAAAGAACATAGATATACAACACGGTAAAAAAATAGCAATGTATTTTAGTTCTACAAAAATTGGTTCTGACGAGTTCTACCAAGTAAATGCCAATTCAATCAATAAACTATTAAAGAACATATACACAACACGGTGAAAAATTGCAATGTATATTAGTTCTACAAAATTAGTTTTGACGATGGCGTGAGCCGAAATAGCTATAAACTATATCTAATAAAAAAAAAGTTGTAGAACCAAAATACATTGCTATTTTTTCACCGTGTTATAATGGAGCTGTTCCAGGTGAATGCCAATTCAATCAATATATATACACACAGCCATTTTAAATAATAAAAACCCATTTTTCTAGTACTTTTTTTTCACAATATATTTTTTGATCGGGACCGGTTTCGCTCATCGCGAGCACTATGAAATGATAGAATACAATTTAAAAGCAAGTCCATTTATAAAAAATATTTGATTTAAGGGTAGCAGGTATACATAGCCATGGGTTCAAGAATTAAGAAACAATTTACAGGAAATCATAACAAGAACAAAGCTATCAGCAACCATACAATGGGGTCTACAAATCAAATACCGATTCAATAAATTAAAAAAAAAAACAAATTTGAACTGTTACAACTTTGTACAAAACAACAGAACTGAAGCCAGTTCTGTTACATCCCCGCGATAGAATGCCTGAAGATGCCGAAAGGCGAAACCCGGGTCGTTAGGGACAAAACGTGTGAAATCGTACAAAGTAGTAACGGTTCAAATTTGATATTGAAATTTCATCAAGCACCTTCAGTCGATATCATAAATTATAAAAAAATCACCGTTAATATATCAAGTTATGATGTTTTCGTGCGGCGGGACCAAATCCCAGGGCGGAATACGGGAGTAAAGCAGCTGATGCAATTCGGCGCGGTTTACGGCCGACAAAAAAAAAATGCACAAAAAGGTCGCAGCGATATCACACGGCAGAAATTGAATCGACTTCGAATGCCGAGTGATTTCGCCGCGCCGGGTAACTACGCCGACCTTGGTAAACCTGATTGGAGTCGATCAGAATCAAATATAGCTCTCTTTGCCCCGATTCGCAAGTACAGTTCGCAATGTTTGGTTCTGCACCACGGGCGACAGTGTTGATTTTACAAAACCATATACATCTACATAAAATTGTAACATAGTGTTGAATACACACGTATTATGAATAAATGGTACCGGATTTGAGTATTGTTGCTGAGAATACGCAAGCCCTTATTTACACGTTAACATCGGGGAACGCGGATTCAAGTCATTCGATATAGTTGACATTAATCGCTCATAACTCTCTGAATGTTTTTTTTTATTATTATTTTATTTTGAGGCAGATATTTATTTACGGCTGGCAATCTTGGAAATTGTGAAGGAAAGCCATTTAAGTAATATGATATTTTGCGGCTTATTCCAAACATTGAATGATTGCAAAGCAAACACAGTGGCATGGAAAACAATCGAACAGTCAAGCTACATGTAAATAAATACCTTAGTTTTAAAAGAATTTTAACACCTTAAAGTGATAAAGTGATTTTAATAACTAACAGAATTTATAGAACATACGGCATTAACATTAGCTGATTGAATCGCCATTTAATTGGTATAACTCCATTATAACACGGTGAAAAAGTAGCAGTGTATTTTAGTTCTAAATTTTTTTAGTGTATATAGTAGATGGTTATTCGGTAGATCGGCTCACCCCTCATCAGTACTATGTTTAAACGTACATTTACTTATCTTTATATAGCTGTGTAAAAAAAAGTACACAACACATCTTCTGTCATGTTCTGACATCCTAGTTTTATATTATGTTAACAAAACCTAAAATGTGCCAAATCGATTTTATGCATTTTTTGAAGTGAGAGTTAATCTGGGGTTTTTTGGGAATAATACTTTTATTAAACCGTGCGATTACATTTTAATTATTTTCTTAGTTCAAGAACCATTTGTTCTGTACAACCTGGTAATTATTAATGTTATATATTTCTGATGATGGTTAAACCGAAGTAGCTATAAACTGTATACCTCATAAATTATGTATAACTAAAATACATTTATTCACTATTTTTTATCAATGTAACAATGTTTAGTACTATTTAAATATATATACATATTATCAAGGTTAAGTTAGAATACCTATTATTGTATCAGAGTGATAGAATGAATAGAGATGCCGAAAGACGAAGCCTGGGTCGTGAGTGACAAAACATGCGGAAACGTAAAAAGTTTCAACAATTCAAATTCGATACTGAAATTCCGCCGAGCGCCCTACGTCGATTCGTAAATCAAAATACACTAGCAATTCTGTTTTAGTTATTGCCAGTCGAAAGATTTCACAGAAGTACCTCGTATACTGTGTAAAATAAACGGGTATGGGGGACAAAAAAACAAGTTTTTGTACACAAATACACGCCACAAACGCCGCAGCCTCGGGCGAGTTTTGGGAATACCCGAATACTCTACGCAAGAGATAGCCGGGTTCGAAAAAAGGCAATAGTGTTAAGTTGGTCGGATTCCCCTCGCCAAACACCTGCTCCAAAATAAAAGGAAAGCAGCATCCCTTTTATACATATTACTACATGTATTTTATATTAGGCCAAGAGCCCGATGTAATTGTGTTCGGCTTATCTATTCAATGCTACGGCCCCTAAAAAGAAACGACGGCAAGCCTAGGTATTAGGATTGAAAACTGATATTCGAACACATTCGATTCTTTTGTGATATTCGAAATCACTCGAATGTTTCGCACTGTTTCGAAATAACGAGGTTCGAAAAAGTATTGTTTATTATTGTGCGTTAATACAGTCAATCAAAAAAACTGAATAAATTAAAAATTTGCAGCACAATTAATAAAAACATGGTTAGGAGCGGTCACATTTAAGAACCGGACGCAAATAATAAATTGTAAAAGGGGTACAGAAAAATGTGTTTTAATTCGGTAACGAACAAATCGAACAACGAACAGTATCACGAAAGATTTTTGTGTTCGGACAACGAACAGATATTCGGATAACGAACTAAAACGATAAATCAACTATCTACACACTAAAATTCTTCACACGGATGCAATAGAACTAACGCGTACCCGGGTCGTAGCTGTCAAACCATATCGAAATGCACAAAATATAAAAATTAATATTGAAATTCCATCACGTCCTGTCAGACGATTTCGTTAGATAAATTTTATTTCGAAAAAAATACGCTGTAAAATGACATTTAACAAAACTGCGTAAAAATATAATTAATCTGAGCTAAATTCAATTATTGTATAAATAATAAATGATAAAAATAAAAAAAAAAGACAACAATAAACCTGGAAACATAAAATTATTATTATAAAAATTATATAATAGCAATACGTTGTTAGATAACCGCTAGATTGCGATTAAAGTTGGAATAAAAAAAGTACATATTTTTCGATAAGCCATTATGCGCGTTCAATAATAAATATTTTGGCCAGATGTTTTCCAATTTTATCAATGTACTCAGACGAGCAACATCTTATCTTTAAAATCATCACACCACTGATAAGAGATACATTATTATAGAATCACAATAACTCGACGGAATAACAGCGTTAACCTTTTTTCAGGGCTGTGAAGTTTTGTATATTTTTTCGTGATTGATTCAATCTTTTAAAGAATAAATTTAATTTAAATGCATACCAAATATTTTTTTACTACGATAAATTGCTACATTTAATAATATTTTCATTTCTAAAACGATTTATGGAAGGTCAATGCATTTTTATTAATAAATTCCCAAAAAAACAAGACTAACTCTCACTGCTAGAAATGCATAAAACTAATTTACCACATTTTAAAATTTATTATTACAATATGAAACAATGTTGTTAGAACAAAAAAGAATATGTATTATGGGCCTTTTGTAATTCGCTATATATAGAATAAGTTAATCTATGTTTCAACATAGTTCTGATTCTATCAAATATATAAATGTTGTAATTTGTGTTAAAATTTATTACTGTTTTTTCACCGCGTTATAATGAAACTTAACCAATTAAATGGTTATGTTTTTTTCCTACCTTTTCTATTTCTGTGCGTTATATTAAAGATCAACCAATCAATCCGGCATATTGTTTATTGAGATATTTTTTAAAATCTTCCTATTGAAAAAGTAGTCGGATTCGCTCTTTTTTTCATGGCTCCGACTCCAAAGCAGTAATTGCAACGCATTCCGGTTATATTGGCAAGAAATAAAATCTTAATTGTGACTGTGCATTATAATACCAGTGCGAAAAGTGTCAGAAGATAGGCAGCCCTGATTTATATAAAATAAAAGACTTTATAGAGGAATATTTTTTTTTAAATTTTACTGATAAAAAATAAAACACCTAAGAGGTAGGAAAATTCCATGCTTGCGTTATCAAGTTTAATAAAAATATAATTAGATAAACTCTGCTTGTGTAGTAGCAATAAATAATCGAATTGTTGCACGATGGACTTGCATCGAAATAGAATGCAGGACCACGTTTCAATTAGGTGATATGGAGGTGAAACACGAATCTTAAATAATTAACCCGTTCCATGCCTCGAATTCTACACCGAAATTTCACAAATTAATTTAGAAATTTTAATTGTTGAGACTTTGTACAATTGCACATATTTCGTCACCAACGACCCGAGTTTCGCCTTTCGGCATTTTCTGGGATTCTGACATAGTCAGTTATAATAAATACTGTTAATAATCTGACTGCTGACATCTCAAGTGATGAGACGGCTGATTTTTCTGTGTTGATAGTTGATACCCAAAAATATATAAATCAACAGTGGTTGAAACCTTCTTGTTTTCGCTAAATTTGAGTTGATGCATTGGTTGATTTATCCCGACTCAACAAGATTTTTCAAATCAATATAACTCAATAAATTTTTGAAGTCTAGGTGTTGGAATATCCTTTAAACGACTAAGTATATAAAATAGAAAGCAAATGATAATCAACTATCATTATAATGCAATTGGGTATTTTCAACTAAAGCAATAATCCAAATATAAATCTAAAATAACTTTCTATGCCGTTGATTTAATATTAATGACATTCAATTTTCTGTGATAAGTTTTATTAACACTAAATACAGTTAATGAGGGTTTCATAAAAGGATTTTACAACAAATAATTGTCAACTATCATTGAAATGCAATTAGGTAATTTTAAATTAAGATATACCTGTTATTTTCAAATCGCTGGGTAATAGTGGGAATTAAAAATCACATGACGTAATATAGGAATTTAACTTATGAAATCGTGGACTCGTTAAAATAATCTCACTAAAGGGATATAACAAATGGTCGTTAATGATATAACGTGAATTTAATTTAATATGCAAATTTGTGTGTCCTGTTGTATCCTTGTGATAGAATGCCTGAAGATTCTGAAAGGCGAAGCCCGATCGTTTGTGATAAAGGATGTTATTGATTCATCAAAACATCAGATTGTTTTATGTCCATTTGTTACAATATAAGATATCACATAAAAACCATTTTTATTTCAGTATCCACGTTTTTCTTTGTTTTTTTACCGGTCTGCACGTGTAAAAAAACGTTGGAGAACATTGTTCTAAAGGAAACAATATCTTGTGCAAAGGTTCCTTAGCAACAAGCAAAATTCACAAAAATATTTTTCTTTCTGAAGCCTTTGAATATAATAGGGAAAGTTGGTTGGTGAACAAAACCTAAACAAAGTTTCGTTGCGAATTTATTTAAAACTTCTAGTGAGTTTTTATGATTTTAATGTTGGAAGATTGAAAAAAGATAAGTTTCTGAATATAAATAATTAATTTACCTATATAATTTCATATTTATTTATATAATATATGTATTAATTAGTCAGCGGGTAAATATCACATTTGATTTACGTATATTGGTAAACAATCATACAACCAGCTTTATAAATACGTAACAGATGTCACTTACTAAAAATAAATTAAAATGTTATTCTACATTACAAATTAAAAAAATGTTATTGTTTGATGTCTTATCAAAGTTAAAAAGACAAATTCAAATAAAGAACCTATATGCGTAATATAATTAAACAATTGAATATCGTCTTCAAATAAAAGCTAACGTTTGAACAGGGACTTTCGTTATTTTACGTCTAAATATTATGGATAGCTTTCTTCCTCGTAAGACGGTTTATTTCTAGTTTAGACAATCGCACGAGGAATTGTGTCAATTGTCAGTAAGTCAAGTTAAAACAGTAAAATTAAAATATAATTAGTTTCTCTTCGAGATTGTAAATTAAAAGTGAAATGTACATGGCCACATATTTCTTAGGACTTATACGAGGCCAAAGCAATAATTGTAACGTCGTTTTGTGGATATGAATTGTTTATTCTTCCGAAGAGTAAAAGCTGCCTGCCAATGGGGATGCCTAGAACATTATTGATTCGTATGTCCACATACTTCACCAAGACGATATTGTACTCAGGTGAATGCTGTTTTTAATAACTTTTAAGTTTTCAACTGTCGCGTTATGGTGTAAAGGCATAATTAAAACAACAAAAACTTCTGGTTTTTTTCCGATTGGTCGGTTGACGTCGTCGTAATTTTTTAAATTTCCATCGTTAGTTCCTTTTATATGATATCGTCTGAAGGTGCTTAATGGAATTTAAACATCAAATTTTAATTTTACTGATCTGATACGGTCAATTATGTTTTACCCGCGCGGTGATAGAATGCCTAAAGATGCCGAAATGCGAAACCCGTGTCACTAGTGAAAAAACACGTGGAGTCTAACAAAGTTTTAACAATGAACAAATACACATGTTTAATAAAAAAAATAGATGAAGGCCGCTTCAATGTCTTCTAAGAAGTCGTTATGGCTATCGTGAAGGTAATGCAATTTAAGTTCTATAGATATGTTGTATATTCATTTAGCATTGATCGATATATTCTTTAGTGTTAGTAAATCAAGGATATGGCACAGATGCATTTATATGTATAGAACAATTTCTATATCGTCGGCTAAATCAGACTTCAATTATAAGCGAAACGCTGTTAGGTATTCCAAAGAGACGTAATTCGATCGTGAATAACTTTCACCTCCCACACACAGGAACCGTAGCTGAATATCATATCGTTCTGCGAAATTTTCTTAGCAATATAGACACAGAATTATGTAATAATAACCAATAATATTTAGTATCGGACCGAAAAATTATATTACAATGAATAATATAGCTGTATTGCGGCGGCGGCGCCACCGTCAATGCGAACTGTCAAAAATTGTATGGAAAGTTTGCAGTACACGAAATCACCACCAACATACTTCTTTTATCAATTTGAACCCAGATTATTTTAGATAACTGTTCTTTTTTTTTTTTTAAATATTACGACTTTAATATATACAGGCTAAACATTAAAAAAACCAAATGAATGACACAATATGTAAGTTTTATTAAAATAATATATTTTAAATGTTGTATTGAATATTCTCAATCAAACAATTAACAGAAGTGATATAAATATATTTTATTGATTATTTTAACCCGGTTTTAATTCTATCAATATATTGAAATTCAAAAGTATTTTTAGAAAAAAAATTAACAAAAAATATAGTCCACACATCACACTATTGCGATATAAAAATAACAATTTTTCAATGTAATTGAGCACTACAAGAATAACATAAATTAACAAGTATTTAAAATATTTCACCAAGCCAGAATTCAAATAACATTTTTTTTTAAATATATGAATGGAAATACCCCATGTTGACTTATTTAAAGATAAAAATGTTACGTCATTTGTTTTCATCGTAAGGGCAACGAATATTGTTTGAAGTAAAATGATTTCAAAGAATTGATTTATTTTATTCAAGGATTTATTTTATGTAGTAATAATTATAGTGATCAAACTATTCTAAATTATGCACGAATTAGTGTTTCTGGCGTTTGGTAAAAAGGTATGTTAGTATCTAGATATATTTCATCATAAAATTAGGGAATATTTCTAAGAAATTGAAAAATTATGAAATGACATTTTTAATGACAAAAATAATATCTAGGTAGGTTTTCATAGTAGAATGCATTATAATGAATTTTGAATTATGCTACCTGTATTTATTATTACGATGAGATTGTTCGTCATATTTTCAGTTGCTTCAAATTGAGGTTAGAACTATGTCTATTGAACCATTTAAATTTCATAGTTTTGAATTTCGAATATTGGCATAGAAAGGTGTGTTCGGAATAGCACGCAATATGTATATTTATGTGTTTTTTGAAAGGTTAAATCTGTACTTATTTTGTGTTGATTTCCTCCATACAATATCGCCGTAAAATTTTACACTTATTAAATATTTAAAATAATCGTGATTTATAATGACGTTCATAAAAACCTGCATTTTATTACTTTAAAGAGGTGATAAGTTGTTGTGTAAGGAATCTCGAAGGTATTGTTTTTACTCAATAGAGTGGATAAACAACAAAGCGAAGTCAGTTTTACTCCAGATCGTCGACATACTTTTAGCGCCTGTGAGGATTTTAACAAATTATAAAACGCCAGCAAAAATACTTCCTAACTGGACATTGGTGTCACGAAATTATTCGCGGAACTAGGTTCAACGATAATCAACAAAATAAATTTTATAACACTTGTTGACGTGGCGTGACGTTAAAATCAAAAAGTTTCAACGGAAAAGAAGATGACCTGCGAGCGTTCAATTAATATAAGGTTAATACGGCGTTGTCAAAATGTATTAAAGCGAACGGAGCAAAGCGAAACGTATAAATATATTACGAATTTGCCATAACATGGCGACTTTGCGACGTCTTTCGACAACCCAGGGGCACCGACGTCTTAAAGAATAATTAAGCACTCGTCTTATAGGAAATTACACTCACCGTATTCCTTACAAATTCTTCAATGGATCTGAGGGCAGAATCCGTCAATTTCACAAACATTAGGTTCTTATTTCCATTATAACTAGCCTCTGATGACAAACCATACTGAACACCTGCTGGCAAGGCCGCCATTTCTTAAGCACTATTCGCACTTTTGGACCAGCTGACGTCGGCGCCAGTCAACACAGATATCGGACACTCATTTTCTTAAATAATTTATCACAAATCACAACCGAAACGCAATATATAAATAAAACTACGAAAATAAAACAATCAATGCAATATATTAACACTTAACCACGTTTGATTATTCACATATGTCAGATTTTTCGTAATGGCAGCACTCCGTAGGGCGCAGAGCCATACTACTGATGCTCATGCGCAGAAACTGATTCTGACAGGAAGCGAACGCAGCGACCGCTTACGAGCGGAAAATATGCCCAAACTAATCAGCTGTTATAAGTGCGCGGAAATACGAATTTTTATCTGTAATTTATACATTATAACTTAGAAATATAGTCTTGAACTCTTTTTAAAGCATTTTAATGTATTAAATTTATATAATTACAGAAAATCGTGTCTTTAGTTTGCAATTTTGCCGTGTAAAATCAGAACTTTCTATAATAGAGGGCGTACTACTTTATGGTTCAAGTAACACCATTTGATAATTTTTTAAATAGTATCTAATTTTGAGACGAGCAGTTTTAAATCATTTACGGATGCCACCTTCGTTTTAAGTTTAATAAACACATCGCCAGAAATTAATAATTCCAAAACTGTACGAGCAATTCAATAAAGATGACTAACTGTAAGAACTAACACTTTTATACTAAGTCAAATAATTTGAGGTGCTTGAATGAAAATAGCAAATAGAGTCAAGATTTCTAAATAAGAATAGATTTTATAATCGATGAAACAATTATATCAATGACAAAACAATTATCATAATGATAACACATTAAATATTATTATTACAAAGGAGACTTCAATTATGGATTATTATTTAAGAAGTAAAGTATTATGAATTAATTACTCGAAAAGGAAGGTATAATAATTCTTAATTAATATTTATGTGATATGCCGAAAATAATGATCAAATAAATGTAAAAGAGTTTGGCTTAATATTTTGAAAATGAAATATATATTTCCATTATATTTTTTAATTATTAAAATATGTTTGATAGAGGCTCGTTTTATTATGATACAATCGGGAGGTTAGGATAAATTTTAATATCATATGGAATAATATTGGATGAGGGTGCTTGATAGATTTTAAATTCATATTTTAACATTTTCAATTGTAAGCAGTGAAAAATGATGTTCCACGCTGCATTGCTTTAAAATAGCAAAACAAAACAAAGTCTAATGGTTACTATATACATATGTATGTAGTATTCAATTTAAATTAAAAGATAACTCCCTACATGTTATGTTACTATGTTTCATGTAGTGTTCCTGAGAAAATTTTATATGAATCTGTAATATTTCTCTTCGACAATCAAAGTCTGACAATGTTTTATAAGGGAATGAAACACATACCATACCTAGTCACATGGCAATAACAATAATCGAAAAAATCAGTTCACATTTAACTATGAGCTAGAATGAGAAAAAGATGAAATAAATATAGCTTTGTGTTCACAAATCTTTAACTTGGGAAATGTGAATTAATTAAAAATTTGTTTCCTTAACTCACAGTATCTCTTAATTATACGACGGTAACCGTTTTATTAGTTCGAATAGAAGATATCATAAATGCCATGTTATAAATATAATATTAATTATATTATTAATAATAATATTAATAATACTACAATAATAAATATAATAAAATAATTTTGTTGCTATTTCATCATAATATTGATTTTGTATGAAATATACCTTGAATAGGTTGATATCGACATCTATGTGAAGATATATTTTCGACTATAAACAAAAAGCAGAAATCTGCAGTGAAATTCGGTTGACCAATCAAAGTTCAATCCGTGGCCATATTTCGTGACGTCACTAGTTCCACGTCGGAAGCCGTACGCGCTGGGCGATTTTCGCCGTCAAAATACAATAATTCAATTCTTTAATATTGTATTTCTTGTAGATTTACAGTTTTAATATAAAGGAAGGGAGCTTATTAACCTTTGCTGTTATTTTTGAAGTACGTGTGAATTCCCGGGCTCCCGTATTGAGCTAATTAAAAACTGCATTCTTTATTTAGCGCGATGACATTTGTATAACGCAGCAATATGTCAGTGCCAAGTAATGACATAAACAACATAATGGACTTTTTAATGAAGAAGGACGACGAAAACAATCAGAGTTTTCATCAGAAGATGGAATCGATGGACGTCGGATACGGCGGAAACGTATCGGACAGCTTTTTGGTGAGTATTTGATACATTTCACCACGAAATATCGCTCGCATTATAGCGCAGGCCTTTCTCTTTACAAGAATTGAGTTTGACCTATATGAATCATAAACTGCGACTTTTGCGGCGGGCTATGTAATGAATGTGGAGGGAGTGAATCCAGTTATACAACTTTCGTCGATTAGATAGGCAAAATTTAATAATTGCCGTTATTTGGCGTGTCGGTCGAATTTTGGAGCAATTTCTACTCGATAATTACGTCGCAATCTTTATCGGCTTTGATTAATTTAAAATGTATTATTGATTGCGTACTGAAGTGCGTTGATAGCAAACGACGTTTCATCACACAATTGTACCTTTTGATAACATCTCTCCGTCGCGAAGCGGGACTGTTGACTAAGCAAAACATCGTACTTTAATACCAAAAGCACATGTTGACAGATCGCTCTTGCAGTTGTGGCATATGGATAGTTTAACCAGTTCTCGTTTACAAATTCGGCGTGTCGGCGTTACTACCATGCTTTGCTATACGAAAAGAAATGCCACATTTCTCAAAGAAATTGCATTTAATACAATAAGAAACTAACATGGAGGCATTTCTCTGGCCACATCGTAATTTGCACCAGTTGAACAGTTTACATTTCCGACTATCAAGTGAAAATATCGTGTTATAAAATAAAAACTTAGTGTTTGCATAGAAAAATAAAAATGGATTTTATGTCATTATTAGAGGTATGTACTAGCTTTCTATTCCAAATTCAAATTTTGAAATATTATTTGAAATGTTACAATACATTTCATTCTATTTCATCACTACTCAAAATAACTGACACATGTGTCATCACAAATATTATGTTACTTCAATAATACTTGCATAAGTAAAATATTTCGTTATAATGCATTCATTACTGGAACAAATCCCGCTTTCACTTTAGTGGAAATCCATTATATTTAAATAAAAAAACAAAATGTTGCGTATTATTTACACAATTTCATATTAATATCATAGACCTTCGCCACGTACATAAGGAACTAGTATAAATACATTAACTGTACTTTTCTACTAGTTAATATTTATGCTGAAAGTAGCACCTCCGTGAATTTGAAAAAAACATATTTATCTGTTTTGCACTAGCTTGCCCGTATAGACATAAAAATTACCCCCCTGATTTATAAAAAAAACACATTTTTCCGTTTTTTTCACTGGTTTGCCCGAAAAAAAATTAACACATAACCCCCCCCCTATTTGAAAAAAAATAAACATTTATCCATTTTTGCACTGGCTTGTACATATAGACCAAATAAATTAAAATCAACATTCGCCCCCCCCCTTTTGAAAAAAAAAAATAAAAAAACGTAAATTGCATCGCTAATATAACATCTGCAAAATATTTGTTTTTCTGGCCTGCTAGTTTTTTAGGAAAAATTTTTCATCGATTTATTTCAAATATTTTTTTTTATCTACTTGGTAAGGACCGGTTTCGCAAATCGTAAGCATTATCAGCATACCTGGTGACTTATTCAAAATTTTGTATAGCTTTATTATAATTAGTATTATATTGGTTGATAATACTCAGGATGAGCGAAATCGGCCTGATCATAAATATAGTAGGTGATCAATTAACGAAAATAATATATTCCAAAACTATATTTGCTACTTGAATTTTTCGTTAACCGATCATGGATGGACACACAGTGAAAAAATAGCAATGTATTTTAGTACTACAGAAAGGTATACAATTGATAGCTATTTTGGGTTGTTTGTACCAAAACATATGGAATCGTAGAAAACTTCAACAATTTGATATTGAAATTCCATCAAGCACATCACGGTGAAAAAAATAGCAATGTATTTTAGTTCTACAAAATTATTTTTTAAAATATAGTTGATAGCTATTTCGGCTCACGCATTATCAGAACTATGTTTAAAAGTACATTTACTTATCTATATATATTATAGCCGTGTAAAAAAGGTACACAATACATCTTCCCTCCTGTTCTAATATCGTAGTTTTATATTGTGATAATAAATTCTAAAATGTTGCAATCAAAGCTAATAAATTAAAATAAATAAAATATAGCTATCAACTAATTATATTCCTTGTAAATTTTGTAGATCTAAAATACGTTGCTATTTTTTCACCATGTTGAAAGATCATCATAATATGAGAAAGTGTTAATTTACGTGTGTCTAGTTACTGCATGAATATTTTGTGTTGACTTTCATGTTGAATGTGGCTGCTTGCACTAACATCTGCTAAGTTAATTATGTTAATGGATCAATTAATTCACCGACTCAATAACGTTGATGTAATTAACAAAACCCAGACGTTTTGCTGTTACAATGTTCAAAAAATGTAACAGAAAATATTTTCTATCAGTGTACAGTAAACCCCCCTGTAATGTTCCCCTTTATAAAGAAGTTTTTTATAGCATGTGTGGCAGTGTCCTCCATAGCATTATTTTTTTTTTTTTACATATTTTTATGAAGACAACAGAACAGGAAATATTCAACAAAAAATTGTCAAAGGCAATGATAGTGATTTGGTATATAGATGATGAAGTCAGCATCATCTATATACCTAAGGTATTAATTGAAGGAAAACACAGACCCCAAGGCAAGAACTAAATGGCAGCTAAAACATAATAAACAATATTGATCTAATAATAATTTTTACAAAAATCCTGTGAAAATTTTCATTAAAGATTAATCTCGTTAATGAGTCATTCTTGAAAGGGTTTTGCAACAAATAATAATCAACTATCATAAAATTATAATTTGGGTTTTTTTTATTTTTAAGAAATATCTACTTATTTCAATTCGGCAAGTAACGATTAATCATCTATCTGTTGCGTCCGTGTGAAACCCACTTCGTTAGTGACAAAAGATGTGGAATCGTACGTATAAAGTTGTAGCAATTCAAATTTGATATTGAAATTCCATGAAGCACCTTCGGTTGATATCTTAAAAAAATACTTAGTTTATTATTTATTTAAATTTTTTGCACACCCGAGTGCATGCAACCGAGTCTTGATGAATTTTCTTCAGGCATTTTTTGTCACGCTGTGTGTTACACCCTGCAATAATAGTTTGAAGCCTTAACTGGTGGTGGTCAGTACAAAATTGAATGTACTTGAAATTTTTTAAATAAATGCAATGTAAACATTGAAAATCATGTTACGTAGAAAAACTTGCTGAACAAGTCGAATTGTAATGATCGTTAACGTAAGATAATAATTCGATACATTACATTCCTTCGTGGCTAGATGCTGAAACGTAATTAAGCATTTTGATAACAATATAATGCATTCTTAAGTATATATCTTCTCTTTTTGACTATCAGTTATTGATTTTTGTCTGTATATTTTTGTTTACATTTTGCTGATAAGTTTCTTATTGCGTTGAAAAATATTGTTTTTTTCTTCTTCAATTAATTTTACTTTAACCTTATGGTTGAGTTTTTTTATAATTTAATCAGTTTGTTTTCGATAACATGCATTTTGATTAATTTTTTCTAATACGCCACTTCTTAATGGAAAGAAATGATATTTTAAATAATAAAAACACATTTTTTAGTACTTATTTCCACAATATATTTTTTGATCAGGACCAGTTTCGCTCATTGCGAGCATTATCAACTGATAGAATAATCACTACTACCTTGCTTTCCTAGAGTTCGTTATGATTGTTTAGAGCTCTTAATGGATTATTGATTTACCTTAATTTTGTTGATTGTAAACATTTTACTTTTAAATTAATTTACATTATTTGTATTAATATTGTATGATTTCCTGTAAATTTTTTCTTAGTTCTTGAACTCACAGTTTTGTATACCTGCTACCAGTAACTCAAATATTTTGTATACCTGCTACCAGTAACTCAAATATTTTGTATAAATAGACTTAAAACTTAGTAAATTGTATTGCACAAAATTTTTTTAAAAATTATAGTAAAAAAATTCTTTATATCATTTAAAACTACTGATTTTTGATTATAATGACATTCAAATATAATAAAGGTAACATTATGACCAGTACAATGTAACCTAATGACTTTTAATGAGAGGTTTTATAGTCATACTATAGAATAATTATAATAGGTCTGACGAGGTTGTTAGCCGAAACAGCTATCAACCATATACCTATATCAAGTGAATGCCAATTCAATCAATAAACCTATTTTTATGGTGGGTAAAAAAATGCATTAATAATGCAATCGTTGACTGATCAAACTTATCTCGCGTAAAGGATTCAACATCTGAGAATAAGAGAGGCTTAACTGTACTTTAAATATAGACAAAGAACTCAGCTGGGTGCCGATGAAATATATCTTATCTGTTTTTTGTATAAAGGTTTATCAATATTATTTTCAATTTGTCTTATATTGTTTTATCTTTTGATTATTTTATTATGAGACAATTTGGTTTGAAATATTTATGATATCCCTTCGTAATCTAAAAGAGATTAAATTCAAGAAAATAACTATGATAACTGTACATATAGAATGATAATTATTCAGTTTGACTCGTGCGGTGAGATATCGAGTGGCTCCTACCGCAGACTTACTAATGCCAACTTTCCAACCAACCAATGTGATTATATATAACATGGATGGCCAAACTTTTAACAACTACAAATGACCTGCTTTTTAAATTGTTAGCAGCAGTCTACGAACACTAAACATAGTAATTTTTAACTCTAGCGTACAGTTTCTTCACTATTTCAATAATATTATAAACAGATGTCACTTGTATTGATTGAATTGGCATTTAATTGGTAGAACTCCATTATAACACGGTGAAAAATAGCAATGTATTTTAGTTCTACAAATTTTTTATAAGGTATAGTTGATAGCTATTTCGGCTCATGCCATCGTCAGAACTATGCTTAAATGAACATTTGCTTATATATATATCTATATATATAGCTGTGTAGAAAAGGTACACAATACATCTTGCTCGCAATAAAACTAAAAATTGTAAATGAAACCAAAAAGGCAGCTATATCAATAAGCTTACATATGGCATGGTAATGGTCTATTATGGAAACAAAACGGACTCCCGTAGCGGGTTGAGCAATGGCGATCGACATATATTAGTTTGTACGTTTAGAATCCTTTGCAATAGTTTATATCTATTGATTTCTAGCTGTTCTAAAGCCGTCATCTTGCAATCTTTATTACAAACATGTAAATGAAATATGCTATGAAATAGTTATCAAATATAAAAAATTTGTAGAACTAAAATACATTGATATTTTTACAAGATGTCACTTGCATTGTTATTCACTATTTATTAGCAATGTTTGGTGCATAGTGGATGGTGTTGTTTACCATTTTAATGTACACACTTATTATGAAATTTTTAATCTATAAAAACTCACAATAAGTTCATATTGTTGACACTAGATTTCATTAGTATGTATATATATATATTAACATGGGACCTGTACGATGTAGATGTCTTGTAATCATATCCCATATCGGCACCCGGGGGTCAAAGCTAGTTTAAAGATTGTTGGTTAAATTGTCATTTACTTGATAGAACTCGATTGTAATATGGTAGAAAAATAGCAATGTATATTAGTTCTACAAAATTTCTGTAGTATATAGTTGATAGCTATTTTGGCTTACGCCCTCATCAGAAGTAGTTGAATTAGCAGAACATTTTAATTCTGATGAGGGTAAAAGCTGAAATAGCTATCGACTACAGCTATCGCAGCTACAATATTGTGGAGCGAAATATTTATTTATGATATTTTTAGCTAATTAGACTGGAGTTAACAAACAGTAAACATAAATTGATCGTTTTGTTTCAGGCTGAAACATGGCCGATGTCCGAGGACTTCATGGACAACATCTTCTCCATGGATGATGGCCTTTTAGGTTTGGGCACAGCCGATAACAATGGCATCGATGGACTCGGTGTGGAGTCAGCGATCGGCACCGCTGCAAGTCTTGCGGGCAGTGATAGTGGCCTTTCTATGGACCATGCTGATTTGTAAGTCCTAAAACGGATCGATTCAATACAAAATTAAAATACTCGACTTGAATAGAAGAAATTTTAGAAATAAACAAAGCTTAATTGAATACAATGTTTGTACAATACGATCAACTAAACCTTCTTTATTCTTCCTTGTTATATCCCTTACAAGAGATAAGCTCAATGAGTCGATAATAGGTAAAATTTATATTGCCTAATATTAGTAGGTATATGCCAACCTTAGCCTTTTTATGGTCTGTGTTTTTGTATACGTCTCAAATAAATATCAAATTTGGATTGTTGAAAATTTGTGCAGTTCCACATGTTGGTTCTATTGCATCCACGTGATAGAATGCCTGAAGATGCCGAAATGCGACCTGGGTCGTTAGCGACAAAATATGTGGAATCGTACAATGCTTAAACAATTCAATTTTAACCAATATTTCTCAGGGCTGTGAAGAAGGAGTCATGAAAAACGAGCGATTCTGATTACTTTTTCGATTAGACTATTTGACAATCTCAATGGACAATTGCTGCATTGGTTGGTTAACCTTTAATGTAATGCACATAAATGGGAAGTAATGCACAGCCGTGATATTTCTCATTAATCATTCCCGACTATATTTTATGTGTCATTGCGGGTAAAGGGTTAAATGTCTTAAGTGGTCTTTGCCGCTGTAATACGGCTATCATTAAAAAATAAACAGTGAACAATAAAAATAAACATTTTTCTATCTTGATTAAAAATTAAATTCTCCTCGGTACGCTGCCAAAATTCAAGCCAATGCCCGTTTTTGGGGTCGATGTACTCTAATCTAATTAACATGAAATTATACTGTACAGATTTCAAATACAAAAATATATTCTCTCAAAGTAATGCAAAATTCAAGTTCAAGGTAACAAGTGAAGGATTAATTTTAATGTAAAATAGATCCATAAGCAATAATCATTTATTCTTTACTGGCTGATTTCTAACGTCTCAAACGCTGAGACGGCTGGTTTCAGTGTGTTGATCTTTAATTTAATGCACAAAAATAGGAAAGGTAAAAGAAAAGTTGATAAAAATAACCTTTTTAATAGTTACATTCGTGTTGTTAGTCAATATCGCGACTGTCTACTTTTTCGATCGAGATGATTTTGAAGAATATCTCAATGAACAATTTGCCGGAATGTTTGGTTGATCTTCTATCTAAAAACCTGACAAAATAAACTTTTTTTCACTTGGAGTCGTGTTTTTGGTCATCATCATGTCAGAATCAGTCAAGTTTTTTTGTTAACAACTACACAGCACTGGTGTAAACAGTATCAAAACTTCTGCTTAAATACAATTTTTTATATTTAATGATATCAACTGAAGGCGCTTGATGGAATTTCAATATCAAATTTGAATTGCTAAAATTTTGTACTATTACACATGTTTTGTCACTAACGATCCGGGTTTTGTCTTTCGGCATCCTCGGGCATTATATCACACAGATGCTGCATAAGTGACTTGTCAGTTTTAATAATTCGAATTTACAAATTTTTTGTTGTTGAGGTACTGCCTGATTTGTCTTGATTATCTCGATATATTTAACTAACTGTTTACTGGCGAATTAATTGTTCGAACTAAAATCCCTGGCAAGGCTCGGAAGGTTAACTGAGCGCTAATGTGTTAAATCTACCCATCATACATTTATTCATATTGATATCAGAAATGTAAAATTTATCAGTAGTTTTTCATTTGATGTTTTGTTTTCAAAAGCACATTGTATACTATTTGTTTGCCCTATCAATTGGCCTCAATTTAAGCTGTGCATAGCGACTAACTATAATGCATTTAAACGCGTTGAGCAATATTCATGTTCACGTACACAAGTATTGAATCATACCAAAGCGATCCGTAAAATTCGATAGTTAATTTCAAATCATCTCTGTCTTTAATTGAATATTGTAAAGCAGTGGTACACAACCTATTTAAAAGAATGGTTAATTTGTTTATTTTTATAATTTTTAACGGGCCGCATCTACGATTCCTTTTGTATATAACCGATGCAAACTGTTTATTGTGTGAGTACTATTGCATCCGTGTGATAGAATGCCTGAAGATGCCAAAAGTGTAAAAGTGTTTTTCATACAAATTAATTTTGTCCTTTCTTTCCATATAGAGTCATAAATAGAGCAATGAAAAATAATTGGGGTGGCCTTTATGGAAGCCAGATGCATTAGGAATGTTTCACAACATTAAAAAATACAAAGAAATGTCCTCCTATGTTATCACAATCACTTTAACAAATATATCCCTAGCAAATAACTCACTCGTAAATCGCCATTACCATGATGTAACGAAGCCACCAATCTAACTCAAATGAACGAGCGCCATTACTGTCACGTGTCATGGAGTGTAACATTGTGCGAAGTTTGGCGCATAGTTTCAAACTGATTTGTTACCTGATAGAGACTGCGATAAATTTAAAGGGTTTGAAAATACAATTTTTTAAACATTTAAACTTAATACTTTTGACAAGTGTATGGAGGTGGCCGTAGCAGGACAAATTAGGTGATATTTTGAAACCAAAATCGGTCGTATATGCAAAAGATTGCCTGTATTATCGATGTTTGAAAGTTCGCGTCTCATACCTTGAGACATTCTCATGGAAAGGATTAATGCAAGTAATCTTATCACGCATATTTCCATAGTTTTAGAGGGTTATTGTGTGTCATGAATTAATAAGATCGGTTTGCATTTTTCTCTTTTCAGAGATCTGATGGACCAGCAGCTGTCGCCTCTTCTGGCGCACAGCTCCGACGACGACATCCTCAACTCTCCCGCGTTTTCAAACTCCGATCATCAGATCAACATCGGCATCAGCTCGCTCGCCTCGGTCGAGTCCCACTCACCTCCACCTAGTGTCTCGCCCACGCATTCCAGCACTTTGTCCTCCGACATAGACGTTGGCTCTCCGATCAACTATTATGAGGACAACCTGGACATAAACACCTGTTTAAACATTCATAACGATCAACCTGCGCCCGCTCCTGCTGTTCAAACATTCCAAAGTAGGTGTCATTGTGATGGTATTCTCCTATTTTTATATCGGTCCATCCGATGTTTGCTTTTCGGTTTGTTTGTTTTGCTTTTTGTTTTAGTTTGTGACCTACTTTATATATTTATAGTTAATAACGGCGCCGGTGTCTATGCCAATTTATCAAAATGTATGCGTAGAAAGTAGTTCATTTTATTGCCACTCACCTTATATATGTTTTTCTAACAATTAATCATATCGTTTTTTTTTAACTAACTGTTTAATGCTTTGGAGTTTAATTTTGAATATATACTAAAAAGAAGCCATATGCAATAGTGAATTAAAAAAATTGGATTTACTAGTTTTAAATGCCTGCGTGTTATTTATGACAGCAGTTGATACAATAAATGTCTTTTTATGGATTTTATGGAAAGTAAAAATGATGAAGTTATCAGAATTGGTCGTAAGTAAATATATTTTGAATAATAAATACACATTTTTTAGTATTAATTTCCACATTACATTTTATGATCAAGACCTGTTTCGCTCGTCGCGAGCATTATCGACTGATTTTGATTTGATGATGAACAATTTAAAAACGAGTCTATTTATACAAAATATTTGAGTTAAAGTTAGCAGGTATACAAAACCATGGGTTCAAGAGTTAAGAAAAAAATTACAGGAAACCATACAAGGTTACATGATTCAGAATGATAGTGACGTTCTTTGTGCGTGTCCGGATATGGACAATGAACGAGAAAAATTGCTCAAGACGTGCCGACTTGGTTGCATATCTGACATATTGCATGGCTTCCGAAGAACTGGATTCTTAAAAAAATTCACAATTTAAAAGTCTGTTCTAAATCTGCACAATTTAGAGTATGTAACCAAGAGTTTTCCTCTGATATTCGTTTCAAGAACATTTGAGACGCGTATTAAATCGTAACGTTGCGGAATGCATCATGCAAGAAGATTGTGAAGCTGTATCCGGTGATTGTAGGCACAGTGTCGAGGATCATCGAGATCTGTAACAATCAATAGATTTTTAAGGACTTATTTTTACGTATTACTATGGACATGTTTTGTTATGAGCAAGTTTTTTTTTGCATTCTTTGGACAAATCTGATAATGTCATCTTGGGTACGCTTAACACATTAGCGACAGAATTAATGCGTCCAAAGTGCCAATAAATTGTAAATTGGTAAAATTGCAAAGTCTTACAAAAATCATCGTAACATTTTCTCTGTTGGAAAATATTTAATTTGAATTGTTACAACTTTGTACGATTCCACATGTGTTGTCACTAATGGCCCATGTTTCGCCTTTTGACATCTTCAGGCATTCTATCACATGAATGCAAGAGGTAGATATTTAATCGTTACTTGCCAAATTGAAATAAGTAGGTATTTCTTAAAAATAAAAATACCCAATTGTATTTTAATAATCTGTTGCATCCGTGTGATAGAATGCCTAAAGATGCCAAAAGGTGAAACCTGAGTCGTTAGTGACAAAACTAGTGGAATCATACAAAGTTGTAACAATTCAAATTTGATTTTGAAATTCCATCAAGCACCTTCAGTCAATATCGTAAATTATGGAAAATATTTGTTAAAAATTGTTAAAATTATTTATCTATCTTGATTACTATAAGTTTTATTGTCAAATGTTTTATAATTTCTATATATTATTAGAACATTCACTGTAGGATGTTAGTATTCTTATAAAACCAAGGTATTTACGTGTCGGCAGACACTGCAGTTTGAGTGTTTAAATGTTTTCCATACCACTGTGTTTTGTTTTCTAATCATTCAGTGTTTGGAATAAGCCACAAAATATTACATTAATTAAATGGCTTTACTTCATAATTTGCGGGATTGCAATAATAAATAAGTGCATCATAAGTGTCTCAAAATATATTAAAAACAAAAAAATTATGAGCGATTAATGTCAACTGTATCGAATTGCGTGGAATTCACGTTCCCCGGTGTTAACGTGTTAATTCACAATTATAATAACCTTGAAATGATAAACGCTTGTAAGGTTATCTCAGCTCAAATTTGTTAATAACAAAATAATGTATATAGTAAAAAAAACTTATCTTGTTCACAAAATTCACAATTAACTAAGCCTAGTTGAGTTATATAATCTCAGGTGCCATTAATTTCTTCATTTGTCAATTATTCAGAATGGTATTAGTAGGAGAAGGGTTAACCTGAACAACATTGACCAAAAAACAATTTATGATATCGACTGAAGGTGCTTGATGGAATTTCAATATCAAATATGAATTGTTACAACTTTGTACGATTCCACGTGTTTTGCCACTAACGACCCGGGTTTCGCCTTGCGGCACCTTCAGGCATTCTATAGCACGGATGCAACAGGACTGACGAAACCCGGGTCGTTAGCTACAAAACATGTGGAATTATACAAAGTTGTAACAATCCAAATTTACTTTTGAGGTGTTAACTGTCACTTCTTGATGGAAAGGCATGATATTTTAAATAATTATAGCACATGCTTGCGATGAGCGAAACTGGTCCTGATCAAAAAATATATTGTGCAAGTAAGCACTAAAAAAATATTCTCAATTGCAAAATATTAAAAAAATAAACCTGTCATTATTTCAGTAGATAATATATATTTCTTCATAAAAAAAACTTTTTGTAAAAGTGGGACATTTTGGCATCCCTGAGACTGCTCGGGGACAACGGTACACGCATCATTAAAATGGGACACATTTTCTTAAAAAACAGTCTATTTTTGACTTGTATCATTTATTAAGACCGTGGACTTTCAACTTTTGTGAATAGAGTGGTCGTATAACAGCTTTGATCCATTTGTTTACAAGATAAGTTCTTGAACGCACCTAACTCCAACCTGTTGATAAGATTGATTTTTTTTTCGGCTCCCGTTACATTACTTATTTACAAGATTGATGTCATTATCTTCAAATGAAGGTGAAGCAATTGATAATAGTTATTATTACTAAATTTTAATTCTAGATTGAAGACATCAAGATTGTAATGAAACGGTTTATTATTTAATATTATTAACGCTCGAAATGTTTAATCAACATTTTCGATAAAGAGAAATAAAGCCGAATCGACGATTTTTCGACGTTTCCTAGTATATTTATTTTTGTTTAACCCTTCAGGGAAGGGCATGGACATTCGTCCGGCTCTCTTTTTTTGCTGGGGGAATATGTTGATCCTGATGATGCACCAATACTTATAAACGACAACCCGGTTTTCGCCTTAATACGTCATTGGCTTAACACATCTGTGAGATAAAATGCCTGAAGATGCCGAAAGGCAAAACCCAGGTTGTTAGTAACAAACATGTAGATTTGTAAAAAGCTTCAACAATTAAAATTCGCTATTGAAATTCCATCAAGAAGCACCTTCAGTTGAAATCATAAATTGTGTCTCTTAGTGTTTTCATATGTCGTTTTTTAGAGCATCTGTGCGAAACAATGCCTATAGATGCCGAAAGGCGAAATCCGGATCGTTAGTGACAAAACATGTGGAATCATACAAAGCTTCAACAATTCAAATTCGATATTAAAATTCCATCAAGCACCTTCAGTCGATATCATAAATTGTTTCTCATAGTATTTTCATATGTTGTTTGTTAGACGCATACGTGTGACAGAATGCCTGAAGACGCCGAATAACGAAACCCGGGTTGTTGGTAACAAAACATGTGGAATCGTAGAAAGCTTCAACAATTCAAATTCGATATTGTAATTCCATCGTGCAACTTCAGTCGATATCATAAATTGTTTCTCATAATGTTTTCATATGTTGTTAGATGCATCTGGAATGCAAAATATTGTCTGGGCGTGTCAGGTTAATTATTGTTGTGTACCACACTTTGATTCAAATGTACTGGAGAGGTTATCAACGTCTTTACCTAACAACGCATCTAATAGGGTTTTTGTATTTAACTAAAATAATGAACGTTTACATGTATGAAAACAACCGTGACCCAACGTGCGTAATCGTTTCAATGTTATTTTCATTTATGAGAATAATAAAATGTAAATTTTACGTAACACTGCGATCTTTGTTACAAAACACGTGTCACACCTAGTTAAACTTTTGCGTACCGAAAGTTGACAAAATAAAATATTGTAAACTTTAAACAATACCATACAGTGAAACCTCTATTTCATGTTTTTAAGGGAACAAAAAAGAAACGAAAAATGCCAGAAATGAGAAATGCAAGAAAGCTTTTAAAATAATAATAAAAAAAGAAAATCTCTCCCTTGAGTTATGTCATAAATTATTATTTCTCAATATATTTTGTCACCCTGGGTAAACAAGGTTTATATAAAAATTATTGATTGAATTGGCATTCATTTGGTAGAACTCCATTATAACACGTAAAAAACTCAGTAAACGTAGCTTTCAAGGCCAACAACAATTTAGGCAGACATCTTAAATATAGTAAAGATAAAATTAATAAACCTGACAGAAGTGGTATTTGTAAAATTTCCTGTGGCTCGTGTTTATCTGTTTATATCGGACAGACAGGTAGAAACATATCCACTTGAGCTAAGGAACATGTAAGATCATTCAACAGTAAAAAAACAGATTCACAATTTGCTAATCACTTTATAAAAAAGAATCGTATAATATAAATTCAAACTCAGCGCCTACCTGTTTGCATCTTTGTAATAAAGGTCGCAAGATGACGGCTTTAGAAGAGCTGGAAATCAATAGATATCAACTATCACAAAAGATTCTTAATGAACAAACTAATATATGTCGATCGCCATTGCTTAACCCGCTACGGGGGGCCGTTTTGTCTCCATAATGGACCATTTCCGTGCCATATGTAAACTTATTGATATAGTCGTCTTTTTAGTTTCATTTACAATTTTTAGTTTTATTGCAAGCAAGAAACAAGCTAGGTCGTTAAAACAGATATATTGTGTACCTTTTCTACAAAGTTTCTACAATATATACAGATAAGCAAATGTTCGTTTAAGCATAGTTCTGTCGATGGCATGAGCCAAAATAGCTATCAACTATATCTTAAACAAAAAATTTGTAGAACTAAAATAAATTGCTATTTTTTCACCGTGTTATGTATATTAGAACTGTTTTTGTAGAAAAAGTTTATGAACCCCTGATCTAATATATCTGCTGCATGTTAAGTTCTCTTTTGCAGGTGTAACCGTTCAGGTGAGTGGTTCGTTAAATTTCCGCAGCATGCCGATTCATTTGTTTTTCATAAAGCTCATTCGCGTATTTCAGATGCGCCAAATCTCAAACGGAAATCCTCGGCGCCGACGGCCGTCGTCCTGCCCAAAATACAGAAGCACTACATCACCAAACCCGCCTCCACCAACTCTCACACTATCAACGCCACGCGCCCCGACGGAACCAAGCAGCGCATCATCCTGAGCAACGTCAATGGCGGCTCGCTCCCTTCTAACATTCAGATCGTCAACAACAAGGCGTTCAATGTGCGGACGTCCGACAGGAACGGCGGGCAGAAGAAGCTCATCAGAGTCGCCCCCGTCGCCGGCAACCCCAGATCGATACTTTTGCCCGTCACCATCAAAGACATGAAAGATTTCCGCTCCATCAAAATCATCAACGCCACCGACTTGAAGAATCCGGGCAAAATTCAGATAGCTGCCGCCAATTTGTTACAGAAATCCAAACAGGCTTCAGAAAAGACACGGAATAATAACATACTCCTGGCAACCACAGCATTTGACGATTCACATCATTATATCATGGGTTTGTTTATGCATTCATTTATTTATGTACGTAAGAAGGTCCAACGATTCTGTTCATGATGTCTTTTTTACGCCTCGCTAAATATAATGGAAATTGCAAGCAGAAGGCTGTGGAGTTGTTAAAATTAATTTTCCTACCTTTACTATTTATGTGCATCGACTTAAAAGTCAACAAATCAATTTGGCAAACAGTCGCCAAATTTTTCATCAAAAGACCCCTTCCTGTTGTTCGGCTCGGTCAATTTTTTTTTACTTCTTTCAATGCATTGAAAAATCCATTTTTGAATTTTGAAATAGTTTACTTTAACTATTATATTGTGGAGTCTAACAATGGCGATTTATTTTTTCTTGATCGCTGATCACTCATTTTTCACAACTCCAACTCTACAGCCCTATTTGTAAGATATCTACTTCAGTGTTGAATATTTTCGATTCTGAGAATGTCTCGCTTTTCTGATCATCACATATCATGTCAACTTTCCCATACGCGAGAGTACAGACATCTCCACCCAACTGTCATTTTATATCGAGCACCCTTGGTTGATATCGTCAATCATATTTTTTATGCGGTAACATTTCAGAAAATAAGAATTATTTTTCACATATTTGAATTGTTACAATTCCATCGCGCGGATGCAACAGAACTGACGTATGACGAACGGATGAGTCGGTTCTGTTGTGTCTGTGTGATGGATGGGATGCCCGAAGATGCTGAAAGGCGAAACCCGGGTCGTCAGTGACGAAGCATGTGGAATTGTATAAAGTTGTAATAATTCAAATTTAATGTTGAAATCCAATAAGCACCTTCAGTCAATATCATAATCTTTTTACACACATTAATAAAGAAAATAAAAGTGGCCAGTTACGTTGCTATTATTATAAATAAATGTTTTATTATATATAGTTTCTGGTAACATTAAACAATGTAAGTATGCACTCGCACGCAATGATTTTTACTAATCTATTAATTATCAATTTGTTAAATATTTTGATTTCCGAAACGTATCGGTTTGTCAATGGTTTCGTTTTGTTTTGTAGAGGATTCAACGAGCGAGCGAGGATCAGGCCGAAGCGATGACGAGGACGACGATCAGCTCGGGTATGATGATGACTTCGACCCCGCCCCACAGGCCAACCACAAGGGGCAGTTCCCTCGGTTGGAGCTGACGACCGAGGAGCGTCGGCTGCTCGTGAAGGAAGGAATATCTCTGCCGTCAAGCTATCCGCTCACCAGGCTCGAGGAGAGAGAGCTCAAGAGAATACGCCGGAAGATCAGGAATAAGATCTCTGCGCAGGATTCCCGACGACGCAAAAAAGAATATGTTGACGGGTTAGAAGATAGGTGAGCAATTTTATATTAACTTATATTCTCTCGTAGACTTTTTTGTATTGACAGAGTGGTTGTAGAATGAATTAATATTAGGGACCATACAAAAATGGTGAAATTTGAATTGTTACAACTTTGTGCGATTTCACATGTTCACACACCAAGGCAAGCAGTAAATTATAGCTAAAACAAATTTAATAATATTAATCTAATAATAATTAACACAATTGCCTGTGATAATTTTCATTGACGATCTTGTTAATGAGTCATTCTTGAAAGGGTATTTCAACAAATATTAATCAACTAATAGTTTGATGTATTTTAGTTCTACAAAATTTTCTAGAAACTAAAGTACATTGCTATTTTTTCACCGTGTTATAATGGAGTTCTACCAAATAAAAATAAAGTATGTGAGGTGTGTTTCACATCTTTGAGAAGCATCTTCAGTAAAAAAATGTTCTACTCCACATATTTGACATTTTAAATATATATAAATATTTTTCATGTTTGAATAGATGCGACAATGTATTATCTATCTCTTCATAAACAGTATATAAAGTCAAGCTTAAATTAAGTTTATTCATAGCTTTAACGATGGAAAAGCCGAAATAGCTATCAACAACAATATCTAGAATTGTGTAGGGTTAAATATTTACATTTATATGATGGAGCTCTAGCAAGTCAATGCCAATTCAATGAATATGTTTTACCCAGAATCTGCTGATTTATTATGAAAAGTGAGTTCCAATTCAGTAAATAATATTTTATGTTATATATATTTTTTTATGGCGCAACTCAACCATTATTTCGTTGCTTGTTTTTCAGGGTCAAACAAAGTACGGAAGAAAATCAGACCTTAATGAAGAGAATCAAAGTTTTGCAATCACAAAATCATTCCTTAGCCACGCAACTCAGAAAACTGCAGGTGAGGTTCTATCTCCTTTGTCTTCGTACCCTGACAACACTGAATGTCATTTATCTCTTTTAGCACCTTTGGTTCACAATCAATCATGTAGACCAGTGATCTCCAAACTCAATAAGGATGTGAGCCACTTTTGATGATACAAATGAGCGCGAGAGAGACAAAGTGTATAGCGCAGTTCGCATCAATCGTAATAAATCTCTGACCGCTTCTCTATTTTATTTTACTTTGTTGTACGCACAAATTATTATGCGAAAAAAAATAATATGACAACCCTTTCAAGCATTTCGTTGAAATTAAACTCGATCATTTTTTTATTTTTGAAGTTGAATAACCAAATTTTATAGGTAAATTTATAAATATGATAAAATATTCTATGTGAATGACTGTTTGGCAATCACTGATCTAGACATTTGATAAAATCATTTTTGCTGCAATTTATTTATTGTTTTATTTTATCCATATACTAATTTGAATTATTGAAACTATGTATGATTCCACATGTTTTGTCATGAACGACTTGGGTTTCGCTTTCTGGCATCTTCAGGCATTCCATCACACAAATCCAACAGAAATGACACACAAGAAATAGTTTGCCCAGTTATATACAAGAGGAATTAAGTATAAAAGAGAAACACAGGCTCTCAACCTAGTGTCCAAATATAAATCTGAAATAACTTTCATAATTGTTGGTTTGATTATACCGACACTCTATATTAAAATATCTTTGATTTGAAATGCCATCAAGCACCTTCAGTCGATATCATAAATTATATCAATAATGCTAGTACGGCAAGATTGACTGAAATTTACAATAAATTAGTGTTAAAGTATCGTATTGTTAATCAAAATTTATGGTTCAATAATAGTTGTTTAAAAAATAAAGCGATCCCGGCACTCTATATGTTTATGATAAGTTTTATAAACAATAAATACTATTGATGAGTCTACAATGAAAAGATTTTACAATAAATAATAATCAACTGCGGTTAAAATGCGATATGGTTATTTAAAACGTAGATTTACCTACTTATTTCAAATTTGTGGGTAACTGTGGGAATTAAACAGCAGGTGTTGTAATATAGGAATTCGATTTACAAAATTGTCGACTTATTGAACTAATCTCACGTAAAGGAGCAACAAAAAGGGAGAATCAGGAACTGTGTTAGCAATTATTGACGGTAAAATTGAGTCATATTTGTATTTTTATTTCCAGTCTCTGGTATCAAATGGTGGGTACAAGAGTGCGCAGCCTGCGACTTGTCTGATGGTTCTGCTCCTGTCGGTGGCCTTGGTCATCGCTCCGTCTCTTCGAGCGGGAACAGCGCCGTCCAATTCCAAAGATCTGCAGCAAAGCAACTTGCTCACGTCCATCCGGAGAGCGTTGCTCTCAGCGCAGCCTGTCATACCTCAGGTTGACGCCAATGGAGGTGAGATTCTGAAATATTTATTATTTAATTTATATCGACTGAAGGTGCTTGATGGAATTTCAATATCAAATTTGAATTATTACAACTCTGTACGTACGATTCCACATGTTTTGTCATGAACGACCCGGGTTTCGCCTTTCGGCATCTTCAGGAGTTCCATCACACGGATGCAACAGAACTGACGTAAAATAAACAGTTGGCATCGTCTATATATCAATGTTATTAATTACAAGAAAACACTTACCCCAAGGCAAGCATTAAATTGCAGCTAAAGCAAATTTAATAATATCGATCTAATAATAATTAATGCAATTGCCTGTGATAATTTGCATTAACAATCTTGTTAATGGGTCATTCTTGAAAGGGTTTTACAAAAAATATTAATCAACTAACATTAAAATATAAATCGATTTTTTTTTAATATTTAGAGATACCTATCAATCTGGCAAGTAACGATCAAACATCTAGTACGTTGATTGTTACTTATCAAAAAAATCTAATTTGATATTGAAATTCCATCAAACACCTTCAGTCGATATCATAAATTAAAAATAATATTGGCACAGCCCTTGTTACTTTTGTTTGTTTATAACCCTTGATAATATTCAATTTTACCTATCATTTTAGTTCTGATGTCAGAAGAGTTGATCGACGATGAGTTCATCAGCGAGGAGCTAGTGTCCTCGGTGCACATGTCGGAGCACGACTACCCGTTGGTGTCGGGCGACAGCCGTCTAATGCGGGGACACGTCACGTCCACCGGGTACATGGACATCCCGCTCGACGGCGACGGGTGGCCACCGGCCGGGAAGAACTCCGTGTCTCTGCAATGCCCCGTCAAACTGGAGAACTTCGAGTACGATCCGGACTACGACGGAAGCGATCTGTTCCTGTCGCATCACGAGGAAGTCGTCGACGAAGACTACGACAGTAAAGATATAAAGTATGAGGATTCCATCAGAATTTACGACGCCGCCATGGAGAAACTCGAGATTCTTCCGGCTAAAGACAGCATTATTCATGCCACCGGAAAGATAGGAGACATGCTCGACGTCATGCCCCAGGTTCTGATGGCGGAACCTCGTCGGCTAGACAACATCAATGCCATCAGGAAGAATTATACACAGATTCGATCAGTCGTTATGAATCAGGCTCCTATAGAACTCGAATGATCATTGAATTTCAGTTAATTTAACCGAGTTCGGAACGATTTTCGATGAATATTTGTTTTCCAAAGTTATATTAAAAAAAAATGTATTTACGATTGTTTGCTTACCACTGAATTTTACTATATAATTGTATAATAAAGATTTCACACTTGATGATTCAAAACGGAATATATTCAATAGCCCATCAGGGAAACCACTAACAAGCTGTCGCCGTGACAACGGTCAAGTCCTAAACTGATGGCAATAGTTGTACCGAAAAACTATACCAAATATGTTAGCCGTAGAATGAAATTGAATGTTGAATAGTGAAAGACAATTATTAATTAACCACTGGCATGTCAGTTTTATGGATTGATAAAATATTGGTTCGTTTGTACACATAGCGGCGATTCTTCAGGTAAAATTGAAAAAAATTGACCTGTTCAAATTTAATATTGCCGGTGTCGAACACTAGATTGCATATTTCAAGCTGGCGGTTAAGTGGTTATTTTTAAGCTATTTTTATCACAAAAACAAATAATTTTGTGTTGTTAACCCATTACGTGCCGAGTTATGTAAAACAATATAAATATAAAAAACTGATTTCAACTCAATATTATTATGTGCAATCTACCGTGTCAACAGTTTAGATGTCAGCAGTTAGTGTGGGATAGTTAGTGTATGTGAAATAATTGTAACACAGTGAAAAAATAGCAATTTATTTTAGTTCTACAAATTTTATTAGATATATATATATATTTCATCTTACGCCTTCATCGGAAGTATACTGAAGGTTTTAAGCCGAAACAGCTATCAAACAATATATCTTATAAATTTTATACAACAAAAATACATTGCTATTTTTCATTTTATCAATGAAATAGTTATATATTTTTGGGTAAGCAAATTTTGTTCAAATACATTGTATCGTTTTGTTGTTTTACATATTGTTTTACGATCGATTCAATGCTGTGAGACTGTCTGTAAATTTAGAGCCGTTATTCCTCCGAAGACGTTAATATTTGTCGTGAAATTATTTTTGTAAGGAGCCTTCGTATACAGATCGTGTCCTCATTTGTATTTATATATAGTTTTGTCTTTTAATCATATTTATATATATATCTGTTTAGATTATATTTGCATGCTCGTTTCTACTTAAGTTTTTACCTTTAAGGGTCCATATTTACTTACAGCATTGCATGAATGTTATTGCATTGTTTTTTCATAATTGCGCTTGGTCCGTTATTTTAACGTTATCCAAAACGGTATTTTATTTATTCGTTGCTGAGCCAAATAAAGGATGTTTCAAAAATTGATTCGTTATTGTTGACTTCAAAGTTTTGACACTTTTAACTCTCTTATATGTTTAATTGTCAACTATGAACACATTGCTATTAGCCGTATTAACGGTTTAGATGTCAGGAGTTAAAAATGATGAATATCACCGGATACGCTTTATTCCGGATTACTGCGGCTATCATAGCTTGTAAAGATGGTTTGTAGCAGTCTTCCGGCATATTTTTATCCATTTAATCCTAAAGAGGATATTCTTTCATTTAATTGATTTCTTTCTTACAATTTTTTGTGACCTTAGTGTGTGAAATCTGTTGAAATGTAACAAAATCAAACTAAAGTATTCAACAAAAAGACAGTTTCCTTCAAAACTAATGACCGGGTTTTGTACTGTGCAATTATAAGCAACTCTGTAATAACAAACATCTTTACTGTGGGTAAAAATTTTCCATATGAAATTTATTATATTGCATAAGTTAGAAGAGGTGGTGGTAATCACCCGAAACATATGTTTAAAAAAATTATATTATTTTATTTCTATGTACAAAAAACTTATATATCTCATGTCGTAGAACGCAAACTAGCTCTACGCTGTCTTATTTGAATAGTTTACTACAATACGCTGTGTTAGTTTAATGATTCCCTAATGAGAATGGGAAATGAATTATGAATGCCCACTTTGTCTTAAGTAATAGTTTAAATTATGTAGGGTTAATAAATATGTACTGTTACTTTTGATTAATATAAAATATTCCCTTAATTTTTATCGTACTTGCAAATAAGAAAAAAAACACGATTGAAATGGCAACGTTACAATACAATAAAATGGCCTTCCATTCCCAGAAATGATATTTATATAAAATCGATAATCCTGGATGGATTTTAACCATTTGCACTCTTAACCAATTCTCTGCTTGATCATGTAAATGATATTCCAATCAAAATTTAATTCGATATTGTTTTTTAAATGTATGGGAGATTATCAAGAAAAATCGGGCAATATTTTAATGCAAAAATAAGGGCAGATTTGACACTGAATATTCTTATATTTTAGAGCAGTGTTTCCTAAAGTATGGTATGCGTACCCGTTTAACATTATGTTCTACATAATAATTTTTATAGAACTAGAACAAAATATATCGACTGAATTGGCAATTGCTTGATAGAACTCCATTATAACACGGTGAAAAAACAGTAATGTATTTTAGTTTTACAAAATTACATTAACTAAAATACATTGATATTTTTCTCTCTGTTTAATGTACTACACATGGAAAAAATAAATATATTTTGATTAACACAGTGAAAAAATGCAATGTATTTTTTCATTGTCTTATAATGGAGTTCTACCAAGCAAATGCCAATTCAATCGATATGTATTTTGATTGTTGAATGGGTATTTGCCGTATCAAAAATTACAGAAAAGGTACACGGGTGTCGAAAGTTCGGGAAACATTGTTTTAGAGTATCAACAACCATTACACTGCAGTCATGTGTTAAAACGTTAACGATATAAAGGGTTAAGAGTTGAAAAGAGATGTCATTTTGAATCAATCTTATTTGTTACATTTTATCTGTATATTTGAATGAACCTTTTTTTTTATATATAAATATGTCGGCACCAATGCCTATATTTTTTGTGTAATATTATCAAAGTTTAAATGTGGATCCATTTTTGTCTATTTTGTTTAGCATTGTTTACGTGTTTTTATTCCATCCATTTTAATGAGTTTATATTTTATAATTATTTTGTAATGAATTTATATTTCTACACTTTCGGTTTTACGGCAAACGAAACGCAGCCGATTTTACCGAGATGCTTAATTTTGATAAATAATAAAAGAACACTGTCTTTTTCGCGTGTTCCTAGATTGTATACTTTACCAATGTGGAGCATATACACATAACAGACGGACTATGTTGCAATATATTTAAGTCCCCATAATTGATATTGAAAAAAAAAACACATTATAAATGACATTTCAATGACTTGGTGTGAGAGTGGACAGGCATCGAGTTATGAGAAAAAATGGCCTGAAATACGTGAAGGTTGTAAATCGTCATGTGCTCGAAACACTGTTTTCTCTAGTGCGCTTTCAATGCAAGCCAATTTAAATGCCGTTAAGTCTACTGTTATAATTTGCTATAAGCTTATTTCGTTGCTAATTTATCTCACATAATTAATATATCGACTCAATTAAATGCATTTGGATTGTTGTCACTCACAACCTGGATTTCGCCTTTCGGAATCACACGGATTTAGTTCTATTGCGTTCAGTGTGATAGAAAGTCTGAAGTTGCCGAAAGGCTTGTGGAATTGAACACAATTTCAACAATTTAAATTTAATATTGAAATTATTCCATCAAGCATCGAGTCGATTTTGTAAATTTTGTCACTTTTAAAGTTTTAACTGTCTCTTATCGGTGGAAAGGCATAATTTAAATAATAAAACCATATAGTACTATTACAATTTTATTAATTATTCAGATCACAACCGGTTTCGCTTTTCAGTTGTTAAAAGCTGTCTCACTTAACTGTGCTTTTGAATCGTTGAACGTACATGTTTACGCGTTGATTTGAATGTATTATATATAATATATTTTAATCTAGATAAATGAACACTGGAGTGATTTTAATGCATAGGTTTGTTAAAATTAGCCTTTTAATAAAGGTCGGTAGGTATAAATCAATTTTAAATTATATATTAAATTGGGACCCGTCTGCCTTCTTGAATTTCTCGAGGTAGAGACGAGGATCTCTGAATGTCTGCGCTTGATGTAATTAATGGTAATCATGTTATGATAATGTCTATAAAATATTTTCTCATTGAAAAACCTAAAAGATTTAATATAATAAATGTTATTTATGTAATGGTACCGAGATGTTAATTGAAATTAAAAATTTACACCACAAATACACGTTTTCTACTCTAGTTTTATAATGCCGGTATAGGCTTGTTAAAATTTAAGATTGGGTGAAATATCAAGTTTTAAATAAAGAATTATAACATGATTTGTCTTTTATTTTATACACAAAATGCCATAATTTTTTTCTCACAAATACTGTTTAGTTAGCGACTAGTTAAAACAACTCGAAATCTCTGAAAACGTTTTACCTTCAAGCCTTTAATGGTCGTCCTTACCTGTGCGCCTCATATAGTCGCCAGCATGCTGATGAAAAGGAATTACGATAGGGTAAATATTCCCATTTCAGGAATTGAAGCCAACTGCCGGGTCGTTTGTGATACTTAGTTGATTGGATATAATTGCTGTTTAAATGATTGTTCAGTAGAGCAAAAACAAAGCAATGATAAGTTAGAAGACGTGAGAAAAGATTCAGAATTATTCAAGCTTCGTACAATTCAAATGTTTTGTCATTAATGAGCTAGATGCAACAGAACTGACAGACATTCGACAATAAGCATTTGCTATAAGCAAGAGGAATTAATTACAAAAGAGTGTTTCTCTCCATAACGCTAGAAGTCAAATATAAATTTGAACTAAAACATTGATTTAACCGTTTTTATGCCGTAAGTGCGTTAACGCACTCTACGATTCCGTGCGCAAGAGGCCGGCCATACAAAATACGCGCGATAAGACGCTCATCTTTATACCTACATTACAACTTCAGTATATTTTATAATATACATATAATATTTTCCGTGATTTAAAATATCGTATACTTTGCGACATCTCTGAAAATCATGCTGTAACACTTTCGTTTGTGATATTTGGTATTTTAATCAATGTTATATCGATTTTACAAAAAGCTTGTTTGCGTCGTCAACAAGTATCGCTATTTCAAAGCTAACAATTTTTTTTTATTTATTGTTTCCGGTATTTTATATATGTACGGGTCGTGACAATTATCAGTCGTGTTGTAGCATTTTAGTAGGGTACATCTGATTTTATTTGTTTGATTTTGTTTTTATAGATTATTTCGCAATTTGAAATATTCTTGTGTAAAAGTGTTGTGCAAGTGTCAGTTTATTTTATATTTTTTTTTGTATCGGGACATATCCATACAATGTTAAACTTTTCGTGATTATATATTATATTATCTTCTTCTATCATAAGTTCCAGGATATTTGAACTTTTTTACGTATAACAAGGTACATGCAAGGTGCCTTCAAAATCTTCATCTATAAAATTCCGAATTATTGTCGCGTCTTACGGAAAGGGGTTTTATAGAAAAAATAACTTCAAATGAAAAAAAGACAGTAATGGCGAGATATGTGGTTTGTTCATCAAAAAAATAAAAAAGAAAATCCAGATATCACTATAAATAGTGCAAAGTGGCTTTCTGCATAGAACCATGTTTTGAGGCATACCCTGCATTAGAAGATTGTTGATTTTCATTTATATTTTTCGCCTTTTTTTAAAATCGTAAAATTTATATAAGAATTACTGTTAGCATAATATAATCCCGTATTTTCTGTGCAAGCTTTGTGACAACCCTAACATTTATATATCTGGTTATGATTTTTCGGATAAATGGCACTACAAATGTCACACCGTGTATTTATTTGGTAAGTCTAATATGATGTATTATTACTTAAGTTTCAGTTAACATGTAATTAATAGGTTTTAGTTTTTCAAAGAATATCGCGGCCCTCCATATACCGGTCATACTAATACTTTCAGGTGTAGATCGAATTAACATAAATGACTATCAACTGCCTGCGATAAGTTTTAAGCACCAACTCCTAGATGGTGTGTTTTAATCACTTTTTGTTTTTTTGGAAATACAAACAAATTTATTTCTTAAAATTTTCATCAACTTACCCTTAATGTCATGGTGTAGCGCCAGCAGTTATGAGGATTAAGGGTATATGGCTGTTATATCTAAACTAACCTAAAAAGTGATATCCCCACTGTGTGATGTGGCAGTTTTCCCAAAGTTTGGAGATTGATTTACAAGCATATAAGTATGGATGTAATTTTTTTTTGAATTGTTACAAATTTGATATTGAAATTCCATTAAGCACCTTCAATCGATATCATAAATTATCCATACATTTAGTTTAAAAAGAGCTGTCAAAGATAATTGACAACTAGCTCCTTGTATGTATGTTTTGCATAATTAAATACATTAATCTACCCACTTGATTAATCTTTGTTTATAGTTTCCCAAACTATGTTCTGCAAAAATCAAACTACCTACTGTTATGAATTACCCAGCCTACAAAATAAATATTTTTATAAAATTTGCTTGTATTTTGACATTCCTGATAAATAATATCTTCACTATGTTTTAACTTCCTACTGCCTATCAACAATATTAATTGTGTGATTCACTATGGTTTTTTAAATTATTTGTGTTCATAATTTAGTGTAAAAGGTTTCCGTTCATTATTCTTGTTTATGAGATTTTTTTGAACTAATAATGTACTCTTTATACGGTTTTAGTGTCAATTTTCAGAAGTTTAATGGCATCAAATCTCACGATGGAAACGGCCAGTTCCATGCCATCAAATCACTCGTGCAGAATATCCATCCAAAATTGATGACTTGCACAAGTCTTTCAACCCTAACTTCCGATAGTGATTTGCCATAGTCTATTAAGTAATTGACAATATATTTGATAACTCTCCAGAGATGAGCGTGATCATACGATGACAGTGAACACTATTGTCTATTTGTCCCTATTTCGGTCCTTTTTCTGGCTGAACATTGCATCTACCACTCAGTTTCGGTCAACAAGGATCTTCACCACAGTTATCCTGCAGCCGCGGCAACAGAAACAGTTACCAAATACTCTCGTGATTTATTTATTTCTTGTTGAAATTTTTACTTATATGAACATTTTAAATAAGTAAATACCATTTTCAATATTTTTTAAAACTACTTACGTAATTTTCACTAATTTATGTCTTATAACAACATGTTACAGGTAATGTCGTATGTTTTTAAATAATTTCGGTGTGGTTGTATTTTAATCCCAAAGGTCAGTGTGACCGTATGGTCACGTTCGTCCCAACTGTCGACAACCTTTTTTCTATGAAATTTTATTTTCATTTTTGTTTTTTGTATGAATTCTAACCTTGAAATATAATGAATCTTTCAAATCTTCCAAAGATTTTACTGACGGAAAAATAATAAATATATTGGAGTAACCTTTCGTCTTTTGGCATCTTCAGGCACTCCATCACACGGATCACAAGGCTATGGAGGCATTAAAAAATATATGCCTCCCACTCACGACTAAATTTTGTTTATTTTTGTCAGGTTTTTCTTACCTTTCCTATTTATATGCATTGAGTTACAGATCAATCAAACAATTCGTCAAAATGTTGATTGCGATTTTCTTCAAAATCGTCTCACGTTTTATCTCGTTTTCACGACTTTGACTTCACAGCCCTAGTTATATGGGTAATAAACGGGATAGGAAGGGACGCAATGCTGCCATCTTTCTCCTGGTCATTCTGGCGTTAAAAAACGGAGCGAGTGTTTATAGATAATGAAAATAATTTTATTCCACCAAATTATAATGTTCCAATAGAAAAAAAAGAAAAACAATGAAGTAGAGTGATGGAATTGTTACACTAAAGTTAATCATTTTATTCAAATTTACATACAGACAATTTGATAACATATCTCCGACAGTTTTCACAAATGAAAACGTGTTTTATCAACAATACTTTCAAATAGTCTGTGAGTGGGCCGCGATACAACGCAACAATTTAAGCCTAGACACGTTTCAACACAACAACATATGGTACATTAACCGGGTCTTACAATATAAAACATTATTTACAATCGGATGGTGAAATGAAATAACGACAATGTATTAAATACTGAAAATTTTTGGACATTGATTAATATCCTATAGCACAAATAATTTGTCGATTGAAAAGGTATTTACCTAACAAGAATTAAGTGTCTCCTTCAAATAATTGTAAATTACTTTATGGTGAAAAAGTAGCAATGTATTTTAGTTCTACTAAATGTATTAAGGTATATAGTCAAAATGCCCTCATCAAAACTATTTCTTTTAAGGTGTTAACTCTCACTTCTTAATGGAAAGGCGTGAAATTTTAAATAATAAAAATACATTTTTTAGGTCACACACGGGTTATTTTGTTTATAAAATTTTCCTGCTCAATATTTTTCCCAAGGAGTCTTTTATGATTGTTCCAAGCTCTTAATGGATGATTGATTTACCTCAATGTTGTTTGAAAATTATTAATAAGTGATTTTAAATTTGTTGATTGCATTGGCGTTTACTTGGTAGAACTCCACTATAACATGGTGAATTTTTTTTTTATAAGATATAGTTGATAGCTATTTCGGCTTACGTCCTCATTAGAACTACTATTTTTAACATTGCACTATGAAATTAATTAAAATTATTTGTATTTATGTTGTATGACTTCCTGTAAATTATTTTAACCTTTAACTCAAAATTTTATCAATTGATAATGCCTGCGATAAGTGAAACCGGCCTTGATCATAAAACATATTGTGGAAATAAGTACTAAAAAAATGTGTTTTTATTTGTGTTGTAATGGAGATTTACTAAGTAAATATACCAATTCAATAAATCAATTATGTTCGAATGCAAAGGGTTAAATAAAGTTTAATTTTTACGTTAATGTGTCCTAATAATAATAAATTGTAACAGTCGATGATTTAACCCTCTGACTGCTATCGTCTCAATCATTGAGACAATTGATTGCAATGTGTTGACAATTGACACTTAACCCATCCCCTGCCGAATCCCGTAAAAGATATTCCATCATTGTAAATTTCAAAAATAATTTCAGTATTGTTAAAATGGAATTTTGGAGTTTGTATCAGCTTAAATTTCAATATAAATATAGTTCTGATGAGGGTTTAGCTGAAATAGCTATCAACTGTTTAGAACTAAAATGCATTAAATTTTTTTAACTGTATGATAATTTATAATTATTTGAAAGTGACACTTTTTAATTTTCGTGTGCCATCGTTTGTCGAATGCCAAGTGTTGATTGCGTGTAATGGAAGTTTAATCTAGTCTATGTAGTCAGTATTTCGAATCATTGACACGGTGATTTGAACGGTTGACAATTTACAATGAAGAGTGAATACGATACGGTTTTGAAATCAGTCACGTGTTCATTTCATAATTATAGAAGTTATCAGGGGTAAAAAAAAGGCCGCGAACCGTTGACTTTGTATTTGACGGCCCACTCTGCTTCTTACAATTCATTCCAAATATTTTGGCAAAGAGGCATTCGTAATCGAATCGAATGAACAATGCGAAATGGTTGCTTACCTGTATGAAATTTCACAGTAATTAAGTAAGCATTTTTATTGTTTGAAATGTATTAAACTAAACATTCACATGGACAGGTTACATAGAGTAAAATAATAATCCAGTTTGGTTAATAGTTTTGAAAAATTTAAGCCATAATATTTACACAATTCAATCGGTGAAGACTTACTTGCGACACGCGTTATCCAAATGTATCAACGAACCAAATAATTTTATCGTCACAATTGTTTTCTTTCGAAATATTATTCTCAATCTGAATTTGGAAATAGCCTTCTGATCTTTTGCTGACGTTCACTGTTGTAGAATTTTACTAGAGCCGTCCACCCGCTATAGATGACGTCTTTCGATCGTGCATTATAAAAAAAGGATTTCCTTAAATCGAAAACAATCCTGATTTCGCCATGGACTCTATACAGTATGGTTCATTTATTGGATGAAATTGAAAAAATAAAAACATACAATCGAAAAGTGTTAACACGGAATTGAGGTAACCAAAACAATTATTTCAATAATTTATCATATCGACTGAAGTTCTTGATGGAATTTCAACATAAATTTGAATTGTTAAAATTTGTATGATTCCAAATGTTTTTTCACTAACGGCCCGGGTTTTGAGCTTTCAGCATCTTCAGGCAACGTAACTGTTGCATGTGCGTGATAGAATGCCTGAAGACGCTGAAAGGCGAAATCCAGGTCGCTAGTGACAAAACGTGTGGAGTGGTACAAAGTTTTAACAATTCAAATTTTAATTGTTGAAGTAGAACTGACCAATTATCAAAACAAAACCAATTTATGATATCAACTGAAGGTACTTGATGGAATTTGCAAATCTTTCATAAAATCCTTTCCATCAAAGGCTCATTAACAGTATTTATTCTTGTAAAATTTATCTATATATGAAATGTATATGAAAATTGATTGTCATTATAATCAAATCAATAGTTTTAAGTTATTTTAAATTTATATTTTGTCTTATGGTTTGTGTTTTTCCTTTGTCATTAATTTCTCTTGTATGTAAGCGATACAGACTGTTAATTGTGTTGTTGCATCCGTGTGATAGAATGCCTGAAGATGCAAAAAGGCGAAACCCGGGTGGTAAGTGATAAAACATCTGAAATTGTGGAGCTCAACAATCCAAATTTGATATTGAAATTCCATCAAGCACTTTCCTTCGATGTCGTAAATTATTTTTTTTTAGATCGTGACTGGCTCGCTCATTAAAGAACTTCATCAGAGAATCAGTTGATAATGGTCACTGAATGAGCGAAACCGGTTTTGATCTAAACATCATTTTTTGATCGCAGACATTTTTTTTTATTAATTCAATACAATGCCTTTCCATCAAGAAGTAACAGTTAACACCTTTAAAGTAATTACTAAGCAATTCATCAATTTTGAATAATATTCAAATTGGAATAGCTTTCCTAAGGTTTGGCAGAGAACTGGTTAAGATTAACTGCCTAGGTTTTAAAAGTGTCTACTCTCGTTAATAAATGTGATAATATGAGTTGATCTGAATAGTATGCAAGGTGATGGCAAAATGTGGGATCATTTTTAACTTAGCGATACTATGCACGTATCGTTTAAACAAACGGTTGAATAAATAATAAAAATTGAGATAGTTTAGGAATATTTTATGCTGTTTTGAAATTACCGGTAGAAAAGAATGTAACAAAGCGAACGGCTTGACTGCCTTCTATCGGCGAGCTATGGTTTAAATATAAGTGTGCATAACCTACGATTATTATCAATCAAACAAAATACTTATCTATCCTTAGTCCTTGGCAACGTACATTTTTTGACTCCGTAGTGTCTTCCGTCACCATAATACATGTCAATAAAAATTAACAGAGTCTTGCTAGAAGGTACGGTAAATATTGTACAGAAAATTCCTGTGATAATGAGAGGAAAATATTGCGGCACCTTCAACAGAACACCGTCGACAAAACAAAGTCATTTTTTTAAATAAACTCAAACTGATTTAAAACTGTTTAATGTATATAGAAAAAAATTGCTGATTCGGCGCGAAATTATAAAGGTTTTAATAACAATATTATGCACAAGAGAAATAATAAATTTTTAGTATAAAAAAAAATTAAATGTATGAAATAATTTACATGTGGTAATGTTCTCGAAATTTAAATATTTTTGCAAACATGACCATGAATTAAAAATGACAATTCGGACTTATCAATGTTCTGTGACGTGGACTCAGTTTTTTTTTTCTACAGGAAAATTCAAATAGAGTGCAAAACGTTGAACTGGCCCCAATTTTTAACTATAAATTGGTGATGTTTGGGTACAAAAATTAAAATAGTTCTTTCAGACTCCGATAGTTAACATCTCAACTATTGATTTGCAGTGTGTTGACATTTGACATTTGAAAATTTAATAGAGTTAAAAGCATAAAAACTTCCACTTAAACGCTTATTTTTGTATTGAAATAAAGTCTGATTTGACTTAAAATCTGTCAATCGCCAAAAGGTTAATTAACACCAACATGACTAAATTAATTTTGAACGTTCTTTGCGGTTCAACAGGGAATGGGATAATATTTTAGAAAAAACCTGAATCGACTCAAATGCATTGTTTTTTAATTACCCTGTATCAATTTGAATCCATAGACTGTATTTTTTGTTTTAACTTCATAAAATATTGATTGTATTCAAATCTTTTGCTCTTAGACGCCTGTCAAGTTAATGAATTACTTTTAAGGTGTTAACTATTACTTCTTGGTGGAAAGGTATGATACTCAAAATAATTACACTACATTTTAGTAGCACTATTTCCACATTATAGTAACGTTGGCAATTGCACCAGTTGATAATGTTTGCGATGAGTGCAAACTGATCATAAAATATATTGTGGAAACGGTATTAAAAATGTGTTGTTTTTATTTGAAGCACTTTGAAGGTGTTAGCCATCACATCTTAGTGGGAAGTGCATTATAATTAAATATTAAAACAGGTTTGATAATACCTATGGAAAAACAGTTACAACAAATAAACTCGTGATGCGGCAAGACCGGTTGTGATCATAATAATATGGAAATAGCACAAAATATTGTTTTTTTATAAATGGACGTCAAACTTATTCATTATCAAAGTGACAACTTTAAATGTGTGTAATCGTTTTTTGAGTGCCAACGATGCAAAAATTAATTCAGAATTAATTTGTGATATTGACTGAAGACGCTTGATGGAATTTTAATATTAAATTTCAATTGTTGAAATTTTGTGATTCCACATGATTTGTTACTGAAATGGGCATGCCTTTCGGTATCTTCAGGCATTTTTGAACATCAGTAAACAGTCTGCATCGCTAGTGATAAAACATGTGGACTCGTACAAAGTCGATTGAGTTACGCAAATTAACACTATTAAGCTGCAAGCCCGTTTATATTTTCGAGTATCAACTGTCAACATACTGCGGAATACGTGTGCGAAAGGTTCGTCAGTTTTTCCAAACACCACCAAAATATTGGTGGTAAAAAAAACAAATTGTTTGTTTGAGGATTTTAATCAGCAAAAGTTAAATTTTATTTAAGTCTAGAATAATATACAGCCGAAAATAAGCTCAAGATATAACAATGTTTATTTTTTAAATATGGCTTAAAATTTTCTAGGTTTTTTGTTTGCACTAAAGATTAAATGAAAAATTTCAAAATTTCAATGTAAAACAATTTGAAGAAGTTTTGTTATGCACGATGTTTATTGAAAAATGAATTGAATGAAAATACGTATTATTACATTAAAATAAAAATAATTGCATTAAACTAAATTTAATCTCAAATGACTTTATGCACAAACATTTAATTACTTAATTACCTAATTATCAGAATTCAAAGAAGTGTGGAGACGCCTGCGGAGAAACGCCCGTCGCTGCGTGACGTGACTTCTTGCGTTACAACATTAATAAAAAAAACTCTCACAATTCTTTGAACAGACTTTAAATATCTAAACTTGACTTTTATAATAATCGAAGCTTTCAGACCGTCTAATTTCTAAACAGTCTATAAACTGTACACAATGATTTTTAGAACTATTTACAAAATGGTTCGAAATTTTTACGAATTTTACTTAACTTTACAATGATTTATTTTCAATGACGTTACGTTTGCAAGTTTTTACAATAAATTACGAAAGATGAACTTTTTGGGCGGAGTTTTTGATCGATATTTATCCTCCAGTTACCGAGGTGCAATATTCAATTTGATTTCTGTGCTGTCGCAAAAAACGACAAAAGAAAAAAGATAGATTTACATAGCATGAACGTACATGGTTTTCGGTTGTTTTTTTACTTAAGACAACAGTAAAATGTGTTCCTTAGCGCAAAAAGACAGCTGATTGCATGCAAATTTAATTTTGTTTGAAATAGTATTTTTATTTGAAAAGAAAAGTGTTTCATTCATTGGAAAATGAATATAAAAATTGACAGTTTCATTATTATTAATTTTGATGTAATTTTACAAATAAAAATAAGTACTTTATAATGAAATTCTTTTAAATAACTGCTGACTCAATAGAATATTTCATTTATTTATATTCCAGTTTTGGATTCTTTTATAAACAATTTATCATATTTCTTAGAAATATATAAGAAACCTGTTTGTTATCTAACATTAATTAATTATCTATACATATTTATCACTTGCTTAATATAACAAACATTGTTTTTTTATTTTTTTTTATGACATACGCAAAGGCGTGATGTTTTTGTTAAGTAATAACATTTAGGCATCTTCCGGCGTTTTCGAGTATCGAAAAATATCTTCAACCGACCAAATCATTTATGTAAAAACCAGGATTCGATTCCGGGCAAATTACGTATTAACAAAACTCTTTTATTCCGTTGTTAAGGCTGTAAATTCATTTTACGAAATCATTTTGTAAAAGTCCGAGGTAACTGAAGGATTAAAAAAGAAATGAAAAAGATGTCACGTTTAAACTCAAAGCATTTATTGTTTAATCGTCTAGCAACGCTATTACATCAGTCCACAAAGTATAGATACAAAGTATGGAACAATTCAGAATTATATTAAATAAATATTGGATACTATCATAATCATACATCGGTTCTCAATTTACGATAAAAATCGATCACGAGACGGGTCTGAAAGCGTCGATACAAAAACAAAAAAATTAAAAAAATAAAAACCAGGAACAAAAGTGGTCACTGCAAATTTTGAATGATGCATATTTCTGAGATATAATACATATATATTAATAATTTTAGTATTGACCTGAGTAGGATATGTTTTTAACGTGTCTACATGTATTCAAAGGTGTTAATTTTATCACATTATTAATTCAAAAACAGTACAAAGTGTCCCGTGTTCCGAATGATTCGGTAAAAAAACCAGTCTTGTTCCAAAATTCAGTTTTCTTTAATACATTGAAAAGAAATTGCCGACTCAGTCGAATAAGAGAGACAAATAATATGTACGTGTATATATATATATGTATATATATATGTATATATATATATATATATATATTTAAATACATTATGTTAAGCATCAACAATTGTTTTATATGTATGTACATATATTAATACTTCTATAATAGTATTTGATCAGCAACCGAGCAATATCAAAAGTCAAAAAATTGGTAGCATCGACAAGATGGCATCGTAAACGGCCGCATCCCATTCCGGTGGCCGTTGAGCCCCGCCCGCCCGAGTATCTCATCTCCGTTCGATCCGCATCGATACATATTTCCGGCCACATTTTGATGAATCGTGTGCCCCGCGGTGCCGAAGGCGGACATTTGACGTCCACTGGAATGGAAATCGGCTTCAGAACCAATGCAGAGTTAAAAAATACGAGCGACAGTGCCGTGTTAGGTGTCGCCCACTATATCTAAGAGTTAACCCAATCGCAAATATGCACTTTCCCATTTCAACGAGACCCGACATTAATAAAGTAATCAATAGGTACTGATTTAAATAATTAATCATATTCAGTGTTCACTCACTCTCCGTAGACGTATTCATCATCACAATAAATGTCATTTAACAAATTTGATCCGGGCTCGCGTGGCCGACTCTCGAATCGTAAATCCCGTTCAATAATCAGACTCGTCCGGAAACGTCCTCCGTCGCCGCACACGCGAGACGCCATGCGAGCATTCGAACTGATCATTTTCGGTATAATAGCTTTCTGACTTTGGCTAACGACAAAAGTATCCATTCATACTACACGATTACCATATTGACCGCGGTATTAGGCGAGGCGTCTCGCAAATTTAAACGTGTAAATATCAGGTTTCAAAAAACATTATTTCTTTTATCTACGTCGGTAAGATGACCACCCTGCTTTGGGGGGTAAAATTACCAAAAAAGTATCATATCACATGCAATTTAAAAAATCATTATGCAACACGTCGGGTCAATATGGTAAAAACACGATATTTAACCGAACGTTAAAACAAAACTCCCAACATTTTACATAGGTTATTCGACTGCTTCTCTTCTCTGACAACACTTTGGACAATCCGTTTACCTTAGACGGACTGACATCCGAATAGACAATCGCAGGATGTATGACAGTGAGGTTTCCGTCACTCGGAGCACAGCTTGACAGCATTCTTTTTATCACACGACAGACGTTACAGAATTAAGTATGCAGCGTCTCAATGAAGTATTGTTAAAAAGAAATCGGTAAAAAAAACTTATGCAGTTTTATAATTATATTAGCAAAAAATCGTGAACCGCGTCGACCGAAGGGATATTGAACGCCGCCCCGGACTTGACGCCGCGTCATTCTTCATCGTGGAAGTATCGTCGAATCCGAGAGAAGCCTCCGCTTGCACGTTACGATTAAAAATAACAATAAAATAAAAACATTTCTTCATCCAACTGAATTTGTTCATGTGTACACAATTGATTATAATAGTAAAAAATAACCCTGACTCTTTTACAGACGGTGAGAGCTTCACTCGGAAATAAATAATCATTTCGTAAGAACAAAAAAAAAAAGCAAAATGTCCGATCGGCTGCGTGAAGACTTCTCAGGAACGGGGGCGCGTCGTGTGGCACTCGCGACCGACAACACTGATCGATGGATTCCCAAAACTACGCGATCGCAAGATTCAAAACTCTTCCGTGATTCTTCCGCGAGTCCAGAGATGGCGGCGTCGAGATAGTTTTGGTTTGCGGAGGGTTACGTTACGGATTAGAGTGTTGCGGTCGACAGGAGGCGAGCTCAGGAGTGCGAGTTGTAGTGGTGCAGCGGCGGCAGGGGCGAGGCGTGCCGGCCCACGGCCGCTACGGAACTCGCCCCTCCCAATTCTTTGCTGAGTCATTTTCCTCTTCCCGAACACTTTTTCTTCTTGCGCTTGAAGAAACAACAGCACCTGAAAAGGTAACAAATGTCAATTATCACTCTTGTATGGGCATCCAGCTTATACATGTTTCTCATTTTACAATTCATAAAAGCAATCAGAGGTTTGAATTTAGGATTGCGAATTCTTGTGCTTGAAATAGATTTTGGACAGTAGTCTCATTGAGGGACTTTGCAAAGCGTACTGTCAGAAAATTTTGTACTAAAAAAAACCTTTGCCAGGTATAACATAAATAATAGATATTTTTGAATGTAATTAATACATCAAGAATTCTTTTCTAAGCATATAATATTTACTTTACAAAAGAAACGATGAAATATGCACTTGCGATGAGTGAAATTGAACCTGATCATAAATAAAATATATTGTGGAAGGATTATTAAAAAGCTTGTGCTTGATGGAGGTGACTTGAAAAGGTTTTGAGGATTGGAGTAAACGATACTGCATCAAAATACAAGACAATAAATCAAGGCAAACTAACGTAGGTGAAAAAACCAGTATCAAATTGTTTCAGCATACCTGCATCCCCACCTGTCATTAGTTTGCCTTGGTGCGTATGGTTCAAAAGATTTTTGTATTCAAACTTAATTATGCTACACTGAAATACAATATATTCCAACCATATATTCGTTGTGAAAGGTAAATTTGTAGTAAAAGATGTATATGCTGTCACCGAGTTGAGAGTGTTCCGAGGCAGTTGTTTTGGGGAGGGTATTTGCGGGAAACACTTGACAGGTGAGGAGGGGGTGGTTAGCCACATATTTTTGGGAATGTCCGTTCCAACCTATAAGTATACAAATCGTTTAATTTTTATATGTTTTTTATATGCAGAGAGAAATTAATTAGGTCAAACATTGAGCAGAGATTTCATTTCTTGAAGAAGGCAGTATTCAGTGAAACATGTGTAGATAGCGTAACATACATGATGATTTTTGGACATAGGAAATCGGTCATTCGATACTCCAAGTTGGTTGAAATCTTCATTGTAATATTGCAGTGTAAATAAAATCCTTTCATCATAGGTTAAATTTAAACGAGTCAATTGTTTTCTTGTTCTGTCTGCGATAGGCAAAACAAATGAAATGTGTTTGTTTAAATTCTAGTCAGATTCTCCACAAGTCATTTATTTTCACTGTGTTATTGTGATTCATGAAGACGCTAAAAAAACTCACAGAGACATTCGAGTGGTTTGTGTTCATCGCAAATATTAGGTTGTTTCCTTTGATTATGGGGTGTTATCTTTCGATTTGGTACCATCATGCTGTTTTTGATTCCACAGTAAAATTTTTTAAAATTATGACAAACATCGAGAGGGTTAATAAGACATGTTTTACAAAGGATAGTGAAAATGAAAGAGTGGGACTGAAAAGGGATTATTTAATGATAGTATATATAATTTATGATCAAATTTGAATTGTTGAAACTTTGTACGATTCCAGATGTTTTATCACTAACGATCCGGGTTTCGTCTTTCGGCATCTTCAAGCATTCTATCACACAGATGCAACATAACTGACTTAAAATAAACAGTTAGCATTGTATATATACTGAAGTTATTAATTAGAGGAAAACACTTACCCCAACGCAAGCAGTAAATTATAGGTAAAACAAATTTAACAATATTGATTTAATAATAATTAACACAATTGCCTATGACAATTTTCATTAACGATCTTGCTAATGAGTCTTCTTGAAAAGAGTCCATGTGATAAAATGCCTGAAGACGTCGAAAGGCGAAATCCGGGTCGTTAGTAACAAAACATGTGGAATAGTACAAAGTTGTAACAATTAAATATTATTACATTTGTCTAGTGGTGATTGATTAAATTTCTGATATAAATATATTTACGGATGGATAGAAACGGTACTGACTTGGTTTCATCGACGACGTCGATCTCCTGCTGCGCCTGCGTGATGGGAGTATTGGAGTGGCCGGCGGTCGGGTCGTCCGCGGCCAGTTCGCCGTTCGTAGAGCTCACCACCTGAAGAGGAAAACGATACTCATATAATCCAAAGCTGCGGTGATACCGCGTCGGCAAACCGAGGCATAGAATATACAGACAGATCTCTGCGGCTGAGATTCCAGGCAACATGGCTCGACAATACTTTTCTCTTGCTTGTGCGGAATAATGACAGCAACTAGTGATGCCTAAAATGCAAAGTCTTGGAGCGAAAGCGAGATTGCCCGGTTTGTGTACTTGCTCGGTATGAAATTTATTTGGTAAGAAAGTTTGACGAGCATCAGGTAAAAATTGATAAAACAATAGTATTAGTAATTTATCATTGATGGCATATTTTTGTGTTTGAGTTTTAAATATAAGTTGCACAGTCTAGATCAGTGGTTCTCACGTGAAATTTTACTGTGGCCGCATTATAAATATCGGCGGTCCTACGGAAACGTCTCGTGGCCGCACAAATGGGATAAAAACAGTTTCGATATTTATTTTTTATATATTGCTTAACACTGAATGATCTTTCACGATATACAGTTGTAGGTAAAATCGGCAAAATTAATAAAACAATTGTTGCTAATTCTTTATGTTGACTTGATTCACGGTCAACGTATAACTTCGACCAAAATTTTTTATGATATTATTATTAAAACTGTCATCTACTTAAACTAGACTAAACTTAGACTAATGCTGGAGGTCAGGTTTATTTAATCAATTTTAAAATAATAATAATTTTACAAATTCATTTTTTTAAATATCAATATTGACTATAAAACTGTTCAGTCAAGCCAAAACCTCTGGTGGGCGCACATGAGAACCACTGGTCTAGATATAAATACAAAAATTGGAACTGTAACAAAACTGTCACATATACTTTTGCAAGAAATTTTAAAAATGAACAGATGAAATTATGACACAGTTGTGTTATCAATTAAATGGGAAATCAACAACTGAAGATATTCTTAAATCTTTCATAACCAAACGTCAATGATAAATTTCTAATGGAATTCATTAAACCAATATATTTTTTACTTTTTACCTGATTTTGTTTGTCGTATTTGATTGTATGTACTATAAAGCCAATTTTCAGATTTCACAGTGAAAGAAACTAAATATACCAGTAGAATATGAAGCCTTAGTTCTACATAGAAAGTGTTTTCAAGAAGATTTAGTAATAGAAGAATATAAGTAACCTATTGCGTCATTCAATATTACTTTAAACGACAGACCGAATATCAAATTTGAATCGTTCAAGACCGAGTTTTGTCTGAATGAAATTTATCAAAAGACAAAACCAGCGTTCTTATCGATATAACATTCGGAAGCATAAAAAAATTCTACGAATAAAATTTGATATTGGAATTCAGCCACCCTTTAAACTAAAAGAGGTTATTTACAAAGATTTCTGCGATTTCATTTGATAATAGATTTTTCCTACAGAAAATGTTTATATTACATTATGGTTAGTGAAAATAGATAGATACCTAATGAATATTTACCGAGAAGGTGTGCCCATATTAAGAAAACTTAGTGCCAAAAATGTTCTTTTGTCTAAATGATATTTACAGTATGAATTTCAATCCGTTTGCGGTGGATGTTTGTCTGTTTCCTTTGTGCACCCTTACTGTTATGTGAGTAAGTAGGATAAATTGGCAAAGAATTATTTAAAACTCTCCCAGGTTTTTTATTTTTGGGTCTGTTGAAATCGAAGAATTAAGGTTTAACAAAAATTTCTTACGACAAACATAAAAAACTGATTTCTCATTGATGACATTTGGCACTAAGCTGACCATATTTTTTATTATTTACAGGCAATCAAATATATAAACATATGTTCCTCGGACCAATTGAATATTATAAGCTGAATTTATGAATTATGTTAAGACGTTAACTGTCACTTCTCAGTGGAAAGTCATTATATTCAAACAACAAAACAAAGTGATTTGATATTGGCACGATCAAATTTGAATTGCTGTACGATTTCACATGTTTTGTCACTGAAGAGCCGGGTTTCGCCTTTTGGCATCTTCAGGCATTCTTTCACACGGACGCAACAGAACTGACACAAAAGATAAGGACTGCTGTCATTGTTGTTGCATCCGTGCGATAGACATCGAAATGTGAAATCTGGGTTGTATATGACAAAACGGATGGAATCGTATTAAACTTCAACAATTCAAATTTAATATTGAAATTAAATATTATCATAATTGATATCAAGATCATTACCGGTTTCTCCCATCGCAAACATTATCAACTGATACAATACAAATTGAAACAACACTAAAAAAAATCCTTAATTCTGATTTGAGCATGATTAAAAATTAATTTACTATTATAACTTACAATATCGACAGAAGGTGCTTGATAGAATTTCAACATCAAATTTGAACTGTTACAACTTTGTATGATTCCACACGTTTTGTCGCTAACGACCCGGGTTTCACGTCAGTTCTGTTGCATCCGTGTGATAGAATGCCTGAGGGTTCCAAAAGGCGAAACCCGTGTCGTTGGTGACAAAGCGTGTGAATTCGTACAAAGTTGTAACAATTCAAATTTAATTTATTGTATAAAAAAAAAAATTAAGCCATTTGCCGGATTAGTCGGTTGATCTTTAGTTTAAGTGCATTAATAGAAAAAAAAACTTCTTTAGTCGAAGTCGTGTTTTTGGTCGATGCCGGGATCGGAGTTGTGATTCTTTTGACTTCACTCTTTTGACTCCACAGATCTGATAAAAACTCTTGTTTCAATTTGTATTGATACCGCTCGGAAAGAGTGCGATTCAACTAGTTCATATTTCAATAATATAAAATTGTGAAAACAATAAAAAGCTCTATATTTTATTACTTTTAAATACATAACTGTATCGAGGAGCAATATGTAAGTCGTCACCCTGTACGCTTCAGAAGAAGTATTCTGAGTGCTTCCATTTCAATCGGCACTAGTTTTAATATATATATTATTCTGTAACGTATATTTTAGAAATAAAGCCGACGGCACATAAAATATTCAATAATAAATACAGAACAAATCCAAAACACACAGTACAACAACAAAAGCATGCATAAATTAAAGCAAACAATTATTTATCACAGCCAAAACACATTTAAATCTATCGATACTTATACATACAAACACGACAGTCAGTTAAGTTCTAACTAAATTTTCAAACACTGTTTTACTTTTTATTAGTCTAGTTCTCACTAATGTGTTAATGAGAATGTACAAAGAACACAATAACTATCAGGCCATGTTATAAGTGGTATCGGTCGAGATCGATCGAGTCTGTCATTATTTATTTGATTCTCAATAGAAAGGATTTTATGATCATAAGATGTTTAATGAATCGTTGATTCAATTCATCGAATCAGTCCAGCTGGAAGGACTGATATATCTGCAATGGCGGTCGATTGTATGAGACTGTCGGTTAAATGCAATTAGGAATAATTGCTTCACTAGAATACGTCATTGGATGAACTCTAACATTACTTCAGTATTCAAATTTATGTGTGACGTTCGCAGAGCTGTCTTATTACACACTAAAATGATAATGGTGACTTTTTTTGTTATCGAGTATTAACCAGGGCCGTGGAGTCAGAGTGATGAGGTTTTAAGGCCGTGGTCATGAAAAATATCTCAATGAACAAGAAAAAACAAATCATCCTCGTTAGAATCCCAATATAGTAGGCGAAGGGGACTATTTCAAAAAGATTTTTTATTTGACCATATGACTGCTAACATCTCAACAGTTGAGACGGCTGATTGCAATGTGTCGCAACAAATTTTCTTGATTATCATATTGACTGAGAGTGCCTGATGAAATTTCAATATCAAATTTGAATTTTCGAAACTGTTTACGATTCCACAAGCTTTCTTTGACCAGAAGGTATCTATAAGTATTGAATAGCCCAATTAATTACATTTTAATGGTATTTGATAATTGTAAAAAACTTTCATCAATTGTCATAACTGTAATGTTTATGTGAGTGTCATTATACTCAAATCGGTTGTTATTATATTAAAATTATTTCCGATATATATTTATAGCTCATAGCTTAAGGGTCTATATTTATGTTATGTAACACCTCTCGTATATAAGTGACACAAATTGTTTAATGTCAGTCAGTTCTATTGCATCCATGTGATAGAATGTCTGAAGATACAAAAAGGCAAAATCAGGGCTGTGGGTGACAAAAATTTAATTTTATATGCCAAGATAGATCAGGCAATCTCAGAGACAATCTGCCACCAGAGTGACAAATACAACAGTTTGAACAATTTAAATTTAATGTTGAAATTCCATCTAGTACTCAGTGATCAGCTCAGAAACGAACTGGTTGATTCTTTCGATTAAACTTCCTATGATCATAATCCTGAATTGAATACCGGACACGTTGTATCTTTTCGACAAAAATATTGATTTAGTAAATGAAGCATTAATTCTCATTCCAAAACATTACACGGACGGCGCAAATCACGCAACACATGTCAATATTGCGGCTCACGCACTGCATAACGACACGTGACCGTACTAACGTTGTGCGCGAGCCACGCCGTAATTGTCAGTTCACAAAAATGATAACAATACAAAAAAAAAGAATACCAAATGATTAAATGAAATAATTAAAAAGGAAAAGAAATGAATGAGACTGACCGTGGTGACAGACCCTGGAACTCGGAAGTACCAAAAGTTTGTTTTGGCCGTAGGCTAAAAAAGAAGTTAACAGAACTCAACTAATAATATTGGGATATACACGCACGCATACATACATTCTCGCGTACACTAACACACTGAAAAATTACGCGGATATGTTATAATACAGGGGCCTAAGTCCAAATTATAAATGGAAGGCGAATTGAAGAATTTTATTTACAGTGTTAACAAATTTTATTTGCTTAGACGTGTCTTGTGGAGATATAACATCGTGTAAGTACCGTTACACGGGAAAAGAGCGTCAAAACTAACAAGGACATTTCCATTTACTAATCTAATTGTTGCATACATGTGATAGACTGCCTGAAGATGCCAAAAGACAAAACGGGAGTCGTCAGTGAAAAACAATGTGGAATCATACAATGTTTCAAAAGGTTTCGCCTTTCGTCATCTTCAGACATTCTATCACACGGATGCAACAGAACTGACACACAAAATCTAACACAATAAAGAATTAGCATCGGTTATATACAAGAGTAATTAATTATTCATTAAAAACACAGACCCTAAGACTAGTACCAAACAAACAACTGAAATGACTTTTAATATTATTGAATTAATTATAATGACACTCGACTGCCTGTGATAAATTTTACTTTTACTTTGATGAAAGGATTCAAGAACAAATAATAGTTAATTATTATTAAAATGCAATTGGGAAATTTTAGACTTAGAGATACATTATTTCAAATTGGTGGGTAATAATGGTGGTAAAACTATCTGCGAAGACCCATCTAAGACAATGGATGCTACTTAATTGTGAGCATTTGATATTGTCCCTTCCAAAAGAGCGTTAGTGACAAATTGCTATTATAATCACTTCGTTCCATGAATTGGAATTGATATATATTGAAATGAGAAGTAAAGACACAAAGTCGTTCTCAATGACACAATATTTTTGGCTTTTGGCTTGGTAGGGACAGTGTGAGGACTGGTCAAAGTGACCAACCGACGAGTGTCGATTTGAATTTGCTAAACATCTAAACCGATCAATTAAGTTTGAAATATTCAATTTGCCTTCCACCGCAACTCGATTCTAAACAAAATCCTTAAAGAGAACATAAAGGAAACACTCTTATGGAGAAGCACAGCAAATAGATTCAAAATAATCATATTATAGGGGAAAATAAATATGTAACAGGTTCACTCGAAACGGGCAACTCTTCTCGCATACTTCATTTGTACAAAAACACAATAAAGGGAACAACTGATATAGAAAGAGAATAAAATGAAAGTAAAAAAAATAGTCGTAGACAAGAACACATCCGAATCAAAAGCAATATTCACACCATAAATTATGCACTGGATACACCGAGCCACAGTATACAGATCAGATTTCAACATTCGTTAAAGTTTGGAGCAAATCAATCAGTTGAAAATCTGCAGTGAGAAAGGACTATACCATCACAATGAATTATAAGGCAAGCTAAATGAATTTAATTCAATTTTCAACATGTTCAATTCAGACACGCCTACTTGATATATAAACTAATATTCGAATTTGAATTGTTACAACTTTGTACGATTCCACATGTTTTGTCACTAACGACCCGGGTTTCGCCTTTAGGCATCTTCAGGCCTTCTATCACATGGATGCAACAAAACTGTTGCATCCGTGTGATAGAATGCCTGAAGATGCCGAAAGGCGAAACCCGGGTCGTTAGTGACAAAACATGTGGAATCGTACAAAGTTGTAACAATTCAATTTTGATAATGAAATTCCATCAAGCACCTTAGTCGATGTCATAAAATATATTAATATTCAAATGATATTGTATCGCATTTGTACTGAATTATTTCTTGAATTTTGAAGGCAAGGGTAAATTTTGTTTGGCGGTTAGGTAGATAAGGGTTTTTAACAAGACATACTTGTTTTAATCTGTCTTGAATTAATTTTTAATAAAGGTTTTAAGTGAAATTATTATTTATGATCAAATCGTGTACTGGATAGCACAAAATATTCCATTTCTGATCATCCGGTGTTTATTGAATTGATTTACTTACATATTACATTTCTTAGAAAAATAAGAGATGGATTTATGGTTGTATGAATTTTACATCTACCGTCTGACGGTATATACTGTGGCTCTGGCGGAAACGTTCTTTTATAGACACAAATATGAAATTGGGTTATTTGGTAAATTTTGATTGTAAATTCAGTTATTCAAAAGTATAAGAGAACAGCAAAATCAAGAATAATATCGTTCTTTGTAAAATGTGCAGAGGTCTGACGTTAATTTTAATTGTAAATACAGAGGTGCTCAAATGTAACAAAGGGGTCTCACCAGTAAATCATAAATCCTAACACGTAGTAACAATGACATCATGTAGTGCATAAACATTTTGGTACTGGCATAATATATCAAAGTGCAGTGGAGCAATTCACATACATGGCGAACCCGAGGCAATCCGACAATATACTATCATTTTAGAGTAAAATATTAATTTGTTCGATTCGGGTGTATATTGAAAAATACTTCAGAGATGTGGATGTGGCTTTACTTGAAGAAATCTCTGGTCAAGAAATATGAGCTGTTTATAGCGTCTAAATTGAATTATGATATAAAGCATAGAATGGATTCATTTACACCCAGTAGATGTACAAGGCAAAGTTCCAAAACAGAGAACTTTAAGGCACCAAGTGTATACTGAAAGTTCTGAATACAAAACTCAAAGCAATGGATAGACATATTTTATTAAATGACCTAATTGTTTTTTGAATTGTTTTTTTGCATCTTCAGGCATTTTATCACATGGATGCGATAGAACTGAATCAGTTACAGTTTCCATTGTTTAAATACAAGGGAATCACAAAAAAAAATATAGACCCTGGTGTAGGAGATAAATATATATCTGAAATAATTAAAAAAAAAAACTACCGATTTGATTATAATGACATTCAAATTAAGAAAAGATAATCTTGTAGCCATTACAGTCTAATGGCTTTGTGATATTGTGGGGTTAAATATTAGATGGCCTATAATTTTAAGAATTAAATTTTCAGATAAAGTGATATACTGAGGAAAATATGAGAGGGTTGACTTCATTCAATAAAGACAATGCACTCAATTGGGTTCTGTTTACTGATATAGACATATATTTAGCTCCTAGTCTTTGGTCTATATTTTATTTCTGTGTGTATGAGCGGTGCAAACTGATTGTTAATTCTATTGTGCCAAAAGGCGAATAGAGGCAACAAAACTTGTGGAACTGAACATAAAAATTCCATCAAGCACGTAAAGTGATTGGCTTACTAAAAAAGTCCCTTTAGGAGAGCATTAGAAAATGTAACGCAAGGGTTAAAATAGAGGACGTTGATAAAAGTAAGTTTCATTTCATTTAAGTATTTTGTTTGGATTGCCAATCAAATCAAAATATTATTTGCTTGCCTCGGGTTGACCCTATTTGATGTCCATTATTAAGTAAAAAAAAAAAAAACACATTGGGAAAGTATGCACTATAATATTGAGAATGCGACGTGTACGTGAAGTGGTAAAGAGAGAGGTAGAAACCTGAACTGATCCGTGTCGGTCGGCGGGAGTGAGATGGCCCCCCAAAGTCGTCTTCCCGCCCGCCTCTGCCCACGCCCCTCCGCCGCCTCCTCCGCCCCCGCCGCTCTTCACTGCCTAAAAATACATACACAAAACATTATTACAGATCTGACCGATCGGCAACTGTTCATGAAATATGATTGTGTAAATAAGATCTAGTCGTTTTCTAGGAATGCATTTCTAAGATGAAGTTTAACCGTCTACCACACGTTTGGAAGTAGCGTTAGGTGATCATTCCGGCAGGGAAATTTTCAACCCCAAATACTTTACCATAGGTTCCCAACCTTTTCGGGTGGGGACCCCTTTTCATAAAATCTATGTGACCCACGACCCCTCGTACAATCCAAAAGCGTACAAAAAAAATATTTTTTAGTTGACTGTATAAGTTGGCGACCCCAGGTTGGGAACCTATGCTATAAACTAAGCGGTTCTCGCATTGTGTTTCTTCTACACTTTTTTCATATTGGTAGTTCTTTATTTATGACAGCATTGAACGTGATCAAATCCTGAAGTAATTCAATGTTCAGTATCTTACGTTTAAGTTGGTGACCCCCAAAAAACCTTTTGCAACACTTAGGTTGGGAGCCTAAATGTAATTTAACGCCTACAGTCAGCCAAAATGTAATTACATCTTTTTCTAATACAACATTGTACCTAATGTTAATACTATATTGCAAAGTTATTATTAAACTTTACAGTCGACAAACAAATGAATTGAATAAAAAATTCTCCATCGATTTAATATTTAATTTGGGTTTAAACTTTCAAAGACAAAAAAAGCCGTTGAATGAAAATATCTTAAAACATTTGGCAGTGTGAGAAATTGGTTTATTAATATTCACAGTCAAGAAGCTGACAATGGCTAAATAAAGATATCGTTAAATTTCGATGCATGTATCTTAGAGAAATTCAAAATTAACACTTTATTTCTTGGTGACGTCTTTTGGCGTATGGAGCATACGTTTGCTACATGGTTAAAATAATCTTTTTTTAGTCAGTCATATTTTTTTAATGACTTCACAGTCCTGGTCTCAGTTGAGAGACGCTAGTAGTCAAAAGGTTAGTAAAAATATGATAGTACTATCTAACAAATAATCAGCATTATGAAGGAAGTAGACACTTCAATACTATCCTACAAAGGGTATGGAATTAATATAATATAAAAAAATATATATATTATTGAAGCACGCGATGGGTATCTGTTTTGACAAAAATATGTACAATGACAAAATGATAAATGTGATTATATAAATAATTAACTGGGTACATTGTTAAATGTAATCAGTATTCCTATGAAATCTATCACACTTATGATTAGATAGCGGATTTCAATAATGACACAACAAGCATCAGATAAATGTTTATCTTGCCGACGCTTTGTAAAATAATGATGAATCAAAAAAACTGAAATACTCCAGATGTTTTCTAAATCTGTATGTATATTTCTGATCATGTAAATTGTCACTAGATCGAAAATGACAAATGATTTAGAAATTCGTAGTTTTTTCTGTTCACAATATAACCCTTTCAGTGTTTAAATTGTAAAAATAATTCACTAATAATAAGCAGCGTGTTTTGAAAACATCAGAAATGCCATAAATATTATTATAAAGTAAATTAACATTATTTCAATTCATTGTTGAGTCAAAATGGGATTAAACGTTTGTCAAAAAATATTATGTGTCACGCTGTACAACACCCTAATATTGGTAACGTCGAGCACTCTGCTCACGCATCGATGCGTGCGTGTGAGGTGCTGGACCGGTTAATGGTGTTTGATTTGGTTTTGTGTTTAAATACCAAGTGGGTTAGGTGGTTTGACTGAACCTAAACTGAAAAAGTGGCATTTGATTGATATGATATTTTGCTTCAAGAGAGCCTGAATAAAGCCTGCCCATACATAGAATGGATTCTAAGACGTCCACCAGATGTATTAGGCGGAGCTGTGGAACAGAGAATATTGAGAAACAGTGGTCGGAATAGGAAACTGAACCTGTGGGAAAACTGTTAATATTATGTTAACTATCCAGGAAACGCCTTTCGGCAGCTTCAGGCACTCGCCAATCATCTATTGCATGAATCAGATGACAAGGCTTTCATTTGGCGTCCTGTACATCTGCGTCTTCGTGATAAGGACCTCAGGCAGAAGAAATCAATATAGAGGAACCCAGATTCTACGTACCAAGTCTTGTTAATTTTAAATAGCCATGAACACATGAGAACAATGTTAAATAAACTCTCTATGATCTATCATCAAAATATTTTGATCCTGCCTAAAGCTTTCGGCTGCTTTTGTTGAATATTTCCTGTTGTCATATACAAACAGGTTATTGGCCTTTGAAAATGAAAAACACTTCGTTATTTCAGAGTGAGTTTGACTGTTATCTGCTTAAACTGAAATGTCAAACAACAGCGAAACAACTTAATGCTTAGTATTCCAAAATTTGATAATATAATAGACCGGTTTCGCTCACCACGAGCATTGTCAACTGGCTAATCTTTGTATTGTGTTTATTAAAATATAACACCTTTCCACAAAGAAGTGTCTGTTTACACCTTAACAATCAAACAATTAGAATGAAAACTTTTATTTAAAAAGGAATACTTTGAAGTAATAATGTGGTTTTTCTTTCAGGGTCTCTTAAAAATGTACAAGTGGATAACATTGTAAATAAAATTGAAGTAACAGCTTCATAAATGTGTACATATTTCCCAAACTCTGTCATGCCTTTTTAATTCTAAAAAAATAATTCATGGTCCCTTTGAATGAAAAAAAAATATAAAAAACGAAAATTTTTATGGAAAACCTACAGTACGAGTATGATAAACATTGTCCTAAATGACCAAACAAACATTAACTTGTCATCCTTACTTCAGCCGTAAAAAGACGCTCATCTAATCACACAAAGTTATTAAATTTCAATTCATTTAATTTATTAACAAAACCAAAATTAAAGATAAAAAAAATACTCTCTAGAAATGAAGCAAACTCTATTATGAATATAACATAACTAGATGAACATGGTGAATGCGTGAATAAATAAAAAAAATGGAAGAAGTTTTTACAAATCAGTAAACGGCTATGTGCTGTTGTGATAGCATCTGAACGGGGTTTTACTTGAAAATGATTCTGCGGAAGGAGTCGTCACAAGGGGAGAATAAAATGAATTGGTATGAATTAAAAATCCACATTCTGCAAAAGCTAGATCAAACATACTCTAATGAAGGCATGATGATGCATTTTGTATGGAATTTTCTGGTTATAGCAACCATGTTGTAAAAGTGACGTGTGTCTGACTCGTGTTTAATCGTTTAGTAGAGTAAGGTGAGTCCCCATTTTCAGGATGTACTGGGACGTCTCTAACTAACCATTTCTTTTCACCCTTTAGACCACCATTAGAATTTCATTTATTAATAAATAATGCTCCATACAATATTAAAGCGCAGGTTATTTTACTATAAAAATTTCCCACATATTATTCTTGCTAATAAGACTGTCTTAATGGATTATTGATTTGATTTTACTCTGTTTGCACATTAACAAGAAATTGTTTACATATCATTTTTAAATAATAAAAATATTTTTAGTACTTACTTCCACAATATATTTTTTGATCAGGACCAGCTTCGCTCATCGCGAGCATTATCAACTGATAACATAGCATTATCGATGAATGCTCGCGATGAGCGAAACCGGTCCTGATCAAAAAATATATTGTGGAAGTAAGAACTAAAAAATGTGATTTCATTTTTTAAGGTATCATGCTTTCCATCAAGAAGTGACGGTTAACACCTTAAAAGTAATATCATATTTAAATTAATTTACTTCATTTGAATGTAACATATATAGTAAGTATGACTTCCTGTAAATAGTTTTCTTAGTTCTTGAACCATCGGTGTACACCTGTTAAACACGGTGAAAAAATAGCAATGTATTTTAGTTCTACAAAATTATTTTTAACAAATATAGTTGATAGCTATTTCCGCTCACGCCATCGTCAGAACTATATAACTATATAGTTCTGACGATGGCGTGAGCTGAAATAGCTATCAACTATATTTGTTAAAAATAATTTTGTAGAACTAAAATACATTGCTATTTTTTCACCATGTTATAATGGAGTTCTACCAAGTGAATGCCAATTCAATCAATACACCTGTTAACTTTTGTAAATTGTTTCTTATAATTTGATAATTGCTCGCGATGAGAGAAACCGGTCCTGATCATAAAATATATTGTGGAAACAGTACTAAGCATGTGTTTTTTGTTATTTACAAAAAAATCAAAGAGAATTCTTCAAATATGATGAGATTCCACCAGTTAGGCACTACGTTATTAATTTATTTGGTATTAGATCATCAGGCGGGTATGCTTATACCTATAGAAATCAATGAAAGATGAAGGAGAGCGATGGTCACTGCGATGACTATTGCTAGGGGCAATGCTTAAAAAACCAGTCTCGAGTGATGTCAAAGTCAAACCAAAACTAAGTTCAATGCCTTTGTTATGTGACTACAAAACGTTCCAAATTACTGTGTACCGAACCTGGGCATAGATCAAAGCAGCCTCGTCATCCTCACCCAAACCATCCAAATATTCACACAAATCATCCTGCGTAAGATACAACAATTCTATGAGAATCCACCACAAAGACAGGAAACATCGTCTCGAGAGTGAGACTATTAGATACGGCAAATCGACTTTAACTCTTCGAATAGTAATTAATTGATTTTTATATCACTACACCCAAAATATAATAACCAATGGCAGGCGGTGACTTTTATTAACTAGGGGATATTGTACAAAAAACCTCTTAATTTTACTTTGTATAAATAAATTTTATCACACGGTGATAAAATAGCAATGTATTTTAGTTGTACCAAATTTATTAGATATAGAGTTGTGTATAGTCCTGATAAGAGCATAAGCTGAAATAGCTATCAACTATATATCTTATGAATTTGGTAGAATTAAAATACATTGTCCGTTAATATGTGGTTCGCTATTGAAATTGAAACGAATTTTTACGTTTAATATTATACTGCTGCAGTTTTCTTTATATATGAACCTTTAAACAAAATTGTGAGTATAATTATTCAATAATAAATATAATAGTGGCTATTTATGCATAACAGACAACACTGTTCTCGGGCGTACATGTTTTGCCTATTCTGTGTTAACTTTGTAGTATGTCATACCAACACTTGATATGAATTTAAAAATAACACAAAAGGACGTAACCGTTATATATAAACAACGTTTAGGCATAGAATTGATCAGGATCTATTTTCTATGAGTAAAATCGAATACTATACAGTCAAGACTGAGCAAACTAGAAGAAAGTTTGAATTCAATAATACTCGAAAGCAAAAAAAATAAATAAAAAATAACAAGAGTCAATTACGTCAAAAGATTATTTACAGTCGAAAATGTTTAACATGAAATTATAACGTAAAACTTTTGCTTAATGTGAAAAGATTTTGGGTCTCCAATGAACTTCAAAAAATTTGAGTGGCAAATGAACTAAACAATTTCTAAACATATATTGATTGAATTCACATTTACTTGGTAGAACTCCACTATAACACAGTGAAAAAACAGCAATGTATTTTAGTTCTATAAAATTCATTGCTATTTTTCTACTGTGTCAATTTCGAATCAACTTGATGGTAAAAGAGACCACAAAAACAAATTTACTTTCACTTTTAAGGTGTTAACTGTCACTTCTTAATGGAAAGGCATGATATTTTAAATAATAAAAAATACTTTCATTTTTGTTTGAAGTATTTTGGAGTTGATTGATTGTTAATTGTTAACTTAATGAGATATATACGACAATATACAGACCGTCAATACACTTGTATTTGAACAGATAATCGAGTTAATTGAATTTTACAACACGAAAAAATGTTCTGTTCCCTTCAATTTCGTATCAACTGTTTTAGACTGTAAATATACATTTCAATACTACTCTCGACAATTGTATCACATATAATAAACAAAAGGTGACTTTAATTCGGTGCCTCTATATGAAGTACGTGTGGGAGAAGTCTCACCTTGTGGAATGGCTGGTGTCTGTCTCTGTTCGGAGAAACGACCATCTCGTGTCCTGTTTGCAGAGATCCGACAGGTGTCGACTGAAAAATACAAGCAACACACCATTAACAACCGGGAAGGAAATTTCTGTGAGAGTATTTATTGCATTTACTATGCGCAAGAACACAGGGATAACACAAAAGGGATTTTAATGTTTCAAATTGATGTGTATTACAGAGGAACCCGGATCTTATGTAACATTTATTTTACATAGTCAAAAATGTTGTTTTTTATTTAAATATCATATCTTTCTAACAAAAAATGACTGTTAAAAACTGTTAAGCCACAGTGAAAAAAAAAGCAATGTAATTTAGTTTCACAAAAATTATAAGGAACTAGCTATTTAGGCTTACGCCCTCATCAGATCAAAAATAGTTCTAACGAGGGTGTAAGCCGAAATCGCTATCAACTATATACATTATAATTTTTCTAGAACTATATAACATTGCTACTTTTTTATTGTGTTATAATGGAGATCTAACAAGTAAATGCCAACTCAATCAATGTACCGAGTCAGCTTTCTTTAAAAAAATAATATGACCAAGTGATACAAATAATAAAAAAAATATTTGAAAGTTTTTTTTTTTGTTCGGGGTCCCTCGAAAGATGTAGAATCGGGGTTTCACTGCACATTACTATGATTATAGGAAATTTGTGTAACAAGAAATCAGTGTGGATTATGACTAAATCTAATAATTTTGAAGCCACCATACAATTAAAGAAGCGGAAAGGGTTAAAATATATTAATGATGTAATTGGCCATCTAATAATCTTCAACAATGTGCGTGAACAACTTTCATTTAATTTTTCATACATAATTATGAGTGTAAAGCATTGCTATCACTATATTTAAAATAGATATTCATAATAAAAAGCAGGTATAAGAAAGTTAAGAAAGTTAAGAAAGCAATATACGGGTGATACAATTTTGGTTTTTGTAATATACAACTACCCTAAGTCTTTCAAATTGATACATTTAAACTATATGAAAAGATGTCGAACTTAGGTATTGTGGTTTTCTGTGCATTTTTCTATATGACTGTTAAATAGGGGAAGAGGGTGCGTTTTGTAGGTTGACCAAATGAATGATGTAAAATTGAAAAGGCGTGATTCACCTTGTCGGATTTTGTTTTACCGACATTCGACGGAGGCGCATTGCGCAGTTGCCTCATGATGTGCATATTGGCCGGCTGTTGCGCAACACAAAATAACATTTGGAAATAAATATCGCATACCCGAATAACATGCGAGAGCTATAAATGTAAACAAACACAAACGTGCAACCGGTAAAATGGTCAATCACCACTTTGACCCGGATATAGAGTTTCAGTTTCAAAAAATGCAAACAAACTCTTCGAGACTAATTTAAACATAACACAAATTAACAAGTTGCAAAGGAAATAAATATATTTAGAATCAGGTCATTCTATGCACTCAATTCCAGGATCAGGGGTTCACAAAGTGTGTCCCGAGCGACTTTTTGATGCGGTGTAAAGATTTTGATTTCTTCATATGGAAAATTATGAAGAAATTCCCTTTTCGTGTAAAATCAAATGCTTGAAAGTGCTGAAAGGCAAAACCTAATCACGAGTAATAAAACAAGTGGAAATGTACAAAAAAAAAAAAGCATTTTTTTTTTTAAATTTCGGTTCCTTTGAATAATTTCGTTCACACATAACCTTTTTAAGGAATGTATGACTGTCAAGTAAAAGTGAACTGTTTCAGTTAAAAAAAAAATAAATGAATGCAATAAAAGACAGAAATATTACATAATAGGTGTGCAAGAACTTAATGAAAAGTAATTTCTCAAAAAATACATAGTAAGGTCTTGATTAAAACACTCCCATGCGATTTGAAATCAGTCATTGATGCACTCTTTGAAAAAATGTTGATGGAGTAGCTCACCATAGTTTTGCCGGTCCAGTCGAACTCTCCGTCGTCCACGTACCCTCGTCTCTCGAAGAGTTCTCTGAACAGTTTCCTCAACTGTTCGTAGTCAGGCGTCTCGAAGAAGTCCAACCGCCGAACGTAGCGCAGGTACGAAGACATCTCCTCGGGGTGACCCTCACATAAAACCTAACCGGTACAAAATACAGTGTTGATATTTGATAAACGTATATCATTTTGTCAAAGAATATAAGCTTTATAAGAAATATCAGCCAACATGAGTTAATACTGCGGTTCAGACAAATGTATGTAATATTAAAGAAACATTTTTGATAACTACCGATTTCATTATAAAGACATTCAAATTTAGAAAAGATCATCTTACTGCCAATATCGCCTAATGACTATATAAGAAGACATATTCACAATAGTCAAATATCATTAAAACGTAATAGGAAAATAATTTAATACTAAGAGATAGTAAGTAATTTTAAATGGTTGGGTTGTGTTAAATTCTTATTATTCAGATTGTTGACTAATTGAACTAATCTCAACTGAGAGATATACAAGGAAGAACTAGGGAGGTTAAACTGCTCATATAATAAAGGTAATGAATTTAACTGGTCTCCGTTAAATGCCATTAAGCACTCAAAGTTGATATTGTAAATTAAGTCCTTCAAATTAAGTTATGTACAGCATTGTAAGGAGACTGACATTTAATTTAGAATTTATGTAAATCTGCAGGTCATAACAATAAACGATATTAAAATTACTTATTTGCAAAAGTACTACAATAAATTAAGCAGTGATGAATTGTGAAGAGGGTGGGTTTATCTGACTGAAGGAGAAATATTAATTAAACTAATGATTGAAATATGGAAGAAGTAAACTAAAATGTAGAGAACAGTAGGCAAAAACCCTCCGATGCATTTCTTTTAACTAGAAAACTTGTAATAGAAAGAGTGGTAACCTCGATAGGCGTAGCACGTTTCGTGTCCCCGATCTTTTGGTAGCGCTCCTTCAGTGTTTCCGCCTTGAGCCCTTGCCACGGAAGGGATCCCCGCAGGAAGTACATGAACATATGGCCCAGCGCTTCGAGGTCATCACGCCTCGATTGCTCTGCGAACGATTACACAGGACCATCAAATAAACACTAACAATTTGACATATATGAACAAATATGAAATGTGCTTCAGGGGTGTGGTCTTACCTTTGCCGAGGTGGGTATTGATGGACATATATCTTGCAGTGCCGGTGAGTGATTTATGCTCCCGGAACGGAATATGCTTGTTGGTATCTAGATCTATGTATTCTTTGGCTAGGCCAAAGTCTGGAAATAAATAAAAGAATATAATGTAAGAGATATGTAAATTTTGAAATCTGATCGAGATATTTTGGTTTGTTTTAATATCTAAAGAGCATTATAACAATAGCCGAGAGTCCGCGGTCAATGTTGTTCGACAACAGTCAAGGTGTCCACATGTTCGAACTCCAGCACAAGGTGTTTCATAAACCGATTTATGGATTTCTGTTCAAAGGTGTCTAAAATTTACTCCCAACTGTTTAGAAAAATTAAAAATGATCTTTACTAGTGCTTACCAGCAATTGTATTCCAATTTTAATTCAGTGGTAAGATACTGAACGTTGAATTACTTCAGGTTTTGGTCATATTCAATGCTGTAATAAATAAAGAACTACCAATATGAAAATGTGTAGAAGAAACACAATGTATGAACCGCTTAGTCTATAGCATAGGTTCCTAGCCTGACGGTCGCCAACTTATACAGTCAACTAAAAAAATATTCTTTTTTGTATGCTTTTGGGATTGTATGGGGTCGCCGGTCACATGGATTTTATGAAAAGGGGTCGCCACCCAAAAAAGGTTGGGAACCTGTGGTCTAGAGGAATTGAGCATTTGCTACTAATCTGTTCACTTCAAACCAATTAACAATTGATCTTATGTAGAGGACGGTATCTCGTCTTAGCAAAAATTGGGCAGTTGTGTTAGATAGTTAGAAGCAATTTCGACTTACCTATTATGTGTATGATTTTTTCACGTTTAGTTGTGTTTCTTCCTATTAAAAAGTTTTCAGGCTTTACATCCCTGTAGATGAGATGCCGTCCGTGCACGTATTCAATCCGATGCAGCTGAAAATAGTTACACAATTTGTTCATTATACGGTAAAAGAGAGGGTAATCTTTCAAGAAACTGTTTTAGACTGTTTTGCCTAAATATATTGTAATAACGACTAAAACAAACATATATACAAAATAAACAATATTAGAAAAAAAACCTTTACATTCTATAATTCAAAGGCATGTGCTTATTGTCAAGTAGTAAATGTATTTAAAAAAAAATGTAAGAAATAAAGAATAAATTCTATTGATTTTTAAGTTGATTCTAGATACTGAAACCTATCAGGTCCTTCACAAATTATTTACCTCATTAACACATTACGGGCTGCGGACGTTGGCATCATTTTCGAGACAAACGTTACGATCCGGGAACGCACAATGTGGCGTCTTCGGATACGCGCAGCTATACTACCAAAAATTAACATGAATTTCCATTCTTACTATCAAAATTTATCGATGAATGGATGAAGAATATACACAAGGTCTAAAATTAAAATAAGAAAAAACTATTTCGGTGTATGATGATTGCCTGAGAAATGTTTTCTCAGTTTTTAAACCATTGGTTTTGTATATCAGCTACTTCTTATGGTATCAGTTGATAATGTTTGCGATGAGCGAAACTGGTAATATAATGAAAATATTCTATTTTTGAAATAGTAGTAAAAAATTAACAGTTTGATTCGGGTGATAGTAAGTGCATTGGCTTACCAGCTGCATGGCGATCATGAGCACCGTCTTGAGCGAGAACCTCCTGCCGCAGAGGTCGAAGAGATCCTCGAGCGAGGGTCCAAGCAGTTCCATGACGAGGGCGTTGTACTTGCCGCAGGGGCCGAAGTAGTACACCTCCGGCACTCCTTCCGCTGTGGACGGGGCTTGGGTGGGATAGCAGTCGATGCGTAAGGGAAACGAGGCCGCGGGGAAAAAGATGACAATAATTAAAAAATAACGAAAACAACAAACACGAAATCATACAATTGCGTTATAAACATATACATACAAAAATTTATTTAGTGTTTCGGTGATAATGTAGGTAGGTGATTTATATGATGATAGAATATTATAAAATAAATTAATTAATAGGCAGGACAGATCAAAAGGTGAGAAAGATGAATATTTAATTTACAAAAAGAAGAAAGAAAGAAGTTTAAATGTTTTAAAGACAAGGTTTAAAAGAGTTAAAAAAGTTCAAATAATGTGTTATTTATTTATTTTGTTGAGTACATTTGTTTTTTGTAACAATATTGAATCAATCGTTGAAGGCACATGCAATATAATTTAGGCAGAAGTAAGCGGATAATATAAAAAAAAGGTGTGCACCAATTATGCACATTATTGCGGGTTAAAATCAATGTACAGTTAGCAATCGAAAAGAAGAATTCATTTTTGTTATTCGTAGGTTGGGCCGGGTCGGTAGAAAGCCGTAAGAGGAATTTTCGGAGAGGATCCAATGTAAGAATGAATGATGTAAACAAGAAGAGAAACCATCGATCAGAAAACAGTGACATCTGCAGTGAAACTAAAATATGTAGCCTATTTGAAAGAGCTTTATAATAAGGTAAAAATGTTAGAATGTAAGAAAATTTTAGATATCAAATTCAAATTTGTAAAACTTTGAACATTTTGACATGTTTCGTCATTAACAACCTGTTCTGTCCTGTTCTGTTGACAAAACATGGAACCGTACAAAGTTTCAACAATACCAATTTGACTTTGAATTTCCTTCAAGCACCCTCGGTCAATATCAACTTTTTCTTGATATCATCGTTGAAAGCCATTTCGGCTTATCATGAAAACTACGATTTAACTAATTTTAAACATTGCTTTATATAATACTCAAGAAGAGATAGAAAATGTGTTGTTTCATAATTCATACACAGATATGCCACAGAACATTTCAAATCAAATTTTGTGACGAGTTGAATCAGAAATATATCAAACGTCAATTACTGAGACCAAAACTGATTTATAGCAGTGCTATAATTATTAAATAATATATTTCAATACTTCGTAACAAATAAGAGAAAATATGTCTTATTCACTCAAATAACCAAAGAGATCCGAACAACCTGATTGTTGTTAAATTATGAAATTGTGTTTTACAGCCAAATAAAAGCTATTCCAACACTGTATGTTTATTGTTAATTAAGCAGTGTTGGTGTAAACCAAACTTATGGAGATTATCAGAAAAAACAAGCAATATTTCAATATGATGACACTATCAATTTTCTTATATATTTAAGTGTCAATTATCAACATATTGCAACCAGCCGTCTCAAAAGTAGAGACATTTTGCAGTCGCTTCTGTCAAAAAAACATACTTCTATCTCCGTCTTCGAATGACAGGTTGAGCAACTAAGTAACAAGTAATTGTCATAGAAAAAATGTCGACATGTTGCAAATTTCCAGCGGTCATGGTTAAAAAGAAAATCGCATATCTGGAAAAGTATGTGTGGCATTTTTTCAATCGGATTCGGTATGATACCTACGTACGTGGCGTCAAGATTATTCGACTTGAGAATAAGTGGCGGGGGGCATTGCATAGTAAGCAACAATTGAACGGCCGGGACAGAATGAATGTAACAGGAAGTGACACTTGATAACAGAATGCAGCAAGATTGGGTTACATCAGTTCACTCTCTTAACCCTTAAAGAACTATACTGAAAAAATCGCCTGGGGGGATTTGCTAGGCCCCAGAAAAAATGTCTTTATTCTCTCATATTACAGTACAAAAATAATTGCTTAAGCTTAAGATGTTTGATAGTAGGAATCTCTATATAAAAAAAAAACCTTTTATATTTTAATGTTAGTTGATTAATATTTGTTGAAAAACCTTTCAAGAATGACTCATATAGGATCGTTAATGGAAGTTGTTGTCATGGGCAATTGTGTTATAGCTGCAATTTTGTGCTTGCCTTGGGGTAAGTGTTTTCCTGTAATTAATAACTTTGGTTTATTGTAAGTCAGCTCTGTTGCATCCCTGTGATAGAATGCCTGAAGATGCCGAAAGGCGAAACCCGGGTCATTAGTGACAAAAAATGTGGAATTTTACAAAGTCACAATTCAAATTGCTTAAGCTTTATAGCAAAATACATCTGTTCTAATATATTTCATTCGATAATCATTATATTTTTCAATAAATTATGTAATGGAATACGCCAAGTGTTGTCACATCTGAGTGTATAATTACATCACTTAATGTTGCCAGATATCAAATAAAATGAAACATTAATTACACATTCCCTGATGAACTAGTTAGTATATTTGAGTGCCTTAAAACTTATTCAAGTGCGCTGAGCAAATATGGTCAGGATAAATCAGGCGACATTTTGACACAAAAATAATCTCATAGGCGACAACACATCAACACTATATTTTTGAGTATCGTCTATCAATAAACTACAATTAGTCGTCTCAACCGTTGATACGTTAGTAATTAATTAATGAATATTTTCTTGCAAAGCAAATGGCTACCTTATATTTTTTTTTCCTTAATGAAATATTTAAGATAACATGACAGTGGGGGAAGGAAAAGTTAACTTCATGCTGACTCGATTGTTTTACACAACCCATTCCCATTTGATAATGATATTAATTGAATCGGCATTCATTTCTAGAACTTCACTATAATCATGTAAATGAATTGTCAAGTACATCCTCTTTGATAAACCCTCACTAAGCCAATTAATCAATCAGCAGCTACTCGTATGATAAAACAGATAAAGATGTACACACTTGTATTGAGTTGATTTCTATATTTACTCTATCTCAAAAAAATACGTTTTTATCAAATTAAATGATTTCCCAATACTGTATAATTTGTATTTGAATAGATAAATTATATATTCAATAATGTTAAACATTAAAATAATTTATAACATAATATATATGCAATCGAAAATAATAAACAAACATGAAATTGAAGGGACGGTAACATTTTTAGGCGTTAAGCAATTCATACAAAAAAAACTAGTCATTGCTTTTGATGTCGTAAAATTGAATAAAAATGGATAAGTACCTACTCTCTTTAGGTGTATCGTTATGTTAAGTATGCCGAAACTAACCCTAGTTCCTCTACAAGACCACGGATGCATAATAGCAGGGTGCTATTTGGTATGTATTACAATATCTGTGTTGTGATACATTTGTTCACAACACAAATTTCAAGTCTCATTTGATCAACTGAAGTGATTCAATATCGCTGATTATTAATTTACTCTTTAAATGCACTCAGTGACAAAAGCAATTCACTTGGGAATAATTGAAGTCGTTAAGTTTCTATGAAAAATGCATAATGATTTCATGTGATGACGACATATTCTGGCGGTTTGTTCAGATAGATAAAATACTAATGGATGGCTAATGTTTACGACAGTAATTAGAATTGGTCATGTTTCATTCAAACTCTATGCACGATTGTAAAAGTGCAATCGATTGAAAAGCTGTAAGATCTTTAGAATACTTAACCATTTTAATTGATTGTATGACTTAGATCATTATGCGAATGGTAACCAATTAAAAGATTAACTCTCAAATATTTAGATGGTTGACAGTTGAGAGAGCTTATTTCTGTAATGAAATATAGCCTGATTTTATGTGAAAATGTCCATAAGTAAACACTAACACATTTTTTTTTTTTTTTTTTTTAAATTTTTAAAAATTAAATTTTTAAAAATTTAATGCCTTTCCATCAAGAAGTGACAGTTAACACCTTAAAAGTGACTAACATAATTGAATCAATTTTTGAAGTTTTGGTGTAGGAATATTTGTTATGTGAAGAAATCTTGTATAGACTTTCTATTGGTTATTCGAGCGAGTGAATCATGAATTAATAAACTTTTCAATTAAATTGTATGAAAAAATAGCGTTAACTCACCATGTGTTCCTAATAATTTGTAAAATCTGTATTCTAAATGAAGTTGTGGAGCTTTTGACTTCATCTGCTCCATTTTGATGGCAACATGCTCGTTGTTGTATAGGTTTTTGCCTGAAACAAATAAAAGAAAATGTTAACATCAATTGCATTAAGGGTAGTAACATATTATTCAATAAGTTCGTAGGATGAATAATAAATCAACAACTTTATACATCGACAAAGTCTCCTTCAAGAGTAATACATTCATTCTAACCATCCCTTCTCTAACATTTCTATGCCTTTTTTATAGTACGATTTGTCCAATCAATTCAAAATACACTTCAGTTTTCACAATCAACTCATGGGAGCCATCTCTTTCTGGCGAGCATTTTATTTGAGATTTGCAAACAGATAATCGCGAATAAGTCTGAATGACACTTGTCAAGCCTTCGCTTTGCTTGAACGGTATTCATCCTGTTAATAAGCAATGCTTTAATCACCACATAAAATTCAATTATTTCTATTGCGTTGAAGACTACAAAAGTAGTGTCACATTTAAATAATAAGTACTAGTACTATAAAAAATGTATACTACTATTAATTGAATTGGCATTTACTTAGTAGAACTTCATTATAACACGGTGAAAATATAGCATTGAATTTTAGTTCTCCAAAATTTATAAAATATATAATTGATAGCTATTTCGGCATACGCCTTCACTAGAAATACTGTTGTTGATGATAATGATAGTTCTAATGAGGACGTAAGCCGAAATAGCTATCAACTATGTATCCTATAAATTTTGTAAAACTAAAATGCATTGCTAATTTTTCACCTTGTTGAATAGTACTAGTTTTACAATTAAATATAATTAGTTATTACATTATTACTGACTGCTACACAAATTAAAACATAGTAAAATTATTTCTTAACGCTTAATGAACTTTAAGTTTGGTTTTTATTTTTGAATACAGATTAGTGGACATTTAATTGTAAACCTCTATTTTTGTTCAATTGAAAACGTTTTGTACTTTATTGAGATATATTTTGTTTGATTACTTGTAAATTATTTTCTTAGTCTTAATTTGTATTGCATCAGTTGATAATGCTCGCCATCAGCGAAATCGGTCCTGATTTTATTAATATAAAATTGTTGTGGTAATTTTTCTCCAACATCTAAAAGTCGTATATTATATGTAGAAATCAATTTTTAATAGAGAGCAAAAAAGAGTTTGTTCATTTTACGAATAAAGTTTTGAAAAAAAAAAAATCTCGAATAGTCCGCGAGCCTATGGTTGACGGTGACTGACTCGAGCAACGGGAGATTCAAAAAAATGTGCCAAAATAAGAGATAAAACTTTCCCGGCGAACACGGATCAGTGAGTGGCGAACAAAAAAGTTCCAAAATAATTCGATCGGTGACAAAAAGAGGACGATGTTTGACAACAGGTGGCGTGCGGCAGACAGTAAGTTGATATGTGGGTTAGTGACCTTTTCCCGAGTTTGTGTACATTTCGAATTCCAGTAAAAAGATCTCAACATTTACATTTCACTCCGGCAAAAGGAGGGCGCGTGGAAGCTTTTGTAAAATAAAAATTCGCGCCAAAAATATATATTTTTACAGGGACGTTATATGCTCCATGCGGATTAAACGATAATATCCACTGGAAGGATTGAAATCGTATGCGAATCTATTTTTCAATGATAAAAACACAAATTCATACAATTAACATCGGGAACGGTTTCGCTCATCGCGAGCTTATCAATTTATATAATACAAATTGCAACAAAGTTAAATTTGAATTTGTTGAAACTTTGTAACGACTCCATATGTTCTGACAATAACGACGCGGGTTTCGTTTTTTGGCATCTTCAGGCATCCTATCGCACGGATGCAACAGAGCTGACACAGTTCTGCGTTTCAACAATTCAAATTCCATCAAGCACCTCCAGTCGATATTAAAAAAAAACAAAGTTGTTTATAAAAAAATGAGTTAAAAGTTACCAGGTATAAAAACCAAAGGTTCATGAACTGAGAAAACGATTTACACGTAAGTCATACAATACATATCTAAATGAAATAATTTACTTCTACAAAATTGTTATAAGATATATTGATAGCTATTTCGCCTCACGCCATGGTCAGAACGATGGTTCTGAGGCGAATATCTATATCTTAATCGAAACCATATGTTACATAAAATGTGTATAAGTAAAACACATTGCTATTTTTTCACCGTGTTATAATGGAGTTCTGCCAAGTAAATGCCAATTCAATCAATATATATTAATGACCTCTTCTCTTAAGTACTAAATTTGAAGTCCGACATCGTGTTACAACAAAAAAAATCATGTAAAAATATATACTTTATAGTGAGCCGTGTTATTTCAAAACCGTGTAAAAAAAAAACGAGTCGAGTGTTTATCAAAGGTGGGATAGGACCGTAAGATAACCGAGGTTCAGTTCGCCGGGGCAGAACTAAGCATCAAGCACCTGCCATCGATTCGGTGTAACGACCGTTGGCATTCGACCGAGTTGGAGCGAGAGGCGCATGCGCGGCGATTCCCGTGAAACGATAATACCGTCTCAATAATATATCAGGGATGCGCAATTCGGCGACAGGGGCGTGTTTCCCGGCAGATTTCTCTGCCCTATATTCAGTAAAGAAATATTATACGCTAAGGAACCTGGAAAATATCTTGTGGATTGTTTTTTTTTCTTTTGACATTTAATGAAAAAAGAATACGATATTTCTTCGACGACGACATCATCTGAAAAAGCCATAAATAAACATTTAAAAATTCCTTTATACTAAGTAGTTATTTTTGTTTGTTATAATGGCTTAATACTAAGTGAATGTCAATTCACACACTAGTGTTCTGACGATAGAGTGAGCCGAAATAGCTATCGACTATACAAAAAAAAAATGTAGAACTAAAATACATTGCTATTTTTTCACCGTGTTATAATGGAGTATTACCAAGTAAATGTCAATTCAATCAATAAAATTTCAATTCAATAAATAAACTCATCGTGAGCAGTATAAACCGAGCGAAACCGGTGCTGATCATTAGTTGATGAAAATATCACAAAAAATGTGTTTTATTTATTGAGAAAAAAAGATCGATATTTAGCCAACGTTTCAACTGTTATGACGGCAGATTGCTATGTGTGAATAGTTGATATCAAAAAAGTATTGTTTTAACTAACGTGTTTTCATGTAAGCCTTTTGCATTTGAATGCTACCATACATTGATTTTCTCTTGAATTAATTATTTAACAGTCGGTCATTGTTTTTTTTAACCCAGTGCATTTTAGGGGAACACTTTTAAATTCTTCATTTACTATCGAAGTGGTAATTTTACATTGTGACCCATATTTAATCGAGTGCAATGGGAACATATTGTTCAGTTTGTTTTGATAATCTTCGTAAATTTGTTTAACCCGTTTTCCTGTTGACCCACATAAAGGGTCCTCAAGATAATGACTACACATCAACTCTGAATATTTCAAAATAAAATGAAGTAATGTGTGTGTTCACTAAATTTATAGAGATTATCAGGGTAAATTAGACTATACTGCGAATAAATCGGACAAAAACACTATCATCACGAAAGAATTTTGCGTTCGGATAACGAACTAAAACGATCATTCTAATCTATAATATAAATCAATGGTAAATCGATGATCGGTTAACGAACAAATCGGATAGGGAACATAGCCATGGAATAGATAATGTTCGTTAACCGATTACCCACTGTATTTCAATACAGATATTAGCCCTGAAACGAACGTTTCAACACTCATATATATTTAGCCGTGTCAACAGTTGAGACGTTAGCATTATTGAATCAATGTAAAAAAAATATCTATTGGATTGGCTCAGCATTAAACGGGTTAACATGGATAATCCATCTTTTTTTAATTATGATCTTATCATTTCATTTCAACATGAGCTACTCATTATTTCGCACAACTGTCAACACGGAAATGACGCACGACAATAACAAAATTCAACGATGGTAGTCGATTCACGTGACAAATAAAAAAATATTACATTTCCGACGACATCGGTGGTTATTTTGCGGTGAATATTGTTATAACCCATTGATTGGGAGCGTTCCGTCTGTTGAGATGTCTGATTACAGTGTGTTGATAGATGATATCCAAAAATATAAGTGTTAATCCCACAAATACTGAAAAAAAAAATGATTGCTAGGTTTTTATATATCTCTCATCTTTTTATATATCCATATTTCAATATAACATATTTCAAAATTTAATCTTTCTATTTTTAAAAACTAATCATATTTTAAGTCGCGTGTAAAATGTATGTAATTCGCGACTGATGAAATCGTGTCCGCCAATCTTAAGCTTCTAAAGGTTGCCAGATATTATATAAAATGGATGATTGATTTATAATAATGTTTGCATAATCTAGAAAAAAAGAGGGAGCGTGTTGATAAAGAATTAGAAGGCAAAATAAATACAATGAATGATATTAATTATATCTGTAAGTTCTTGTATAATTCAAATGATCCAAAAATCAATGAGAATAAAATAACATCGCGCCGTTGAATGACAATTGTCAGCTTTACACATAGACGATATACCGCGAGATCAGGAGGTTCGAATACTTTGAAACGAAAGAGCGCGTGCGTAACGTTCACGTTTTTAAGCGAGTTGTCGTTTTAAGGCATGCAAACTACCTAATCGCGCGTCTGCCAATGAAATATTTTGATGACAACTTAATTTTCGCAATAAAAAATTTCGAACGCAATATAAATCGGTCGTGATACTCGTGACACGGTTATCTACACAAAATACAGCCAAATGCCCTTCATTGCATGAAAAACACTGCCTTACAGTCCGAACGTTTCATTAAATCGTATTGAGCAATAATTTCATATATGGTCACCTTCAATTCAACGTGACTTATGATTTCTTTAAAGATTTACACTTTAACAGTTTGTATTCGAATGTCACCACAAAACACTTGGTTTTTTTTCAATATCAATTGAGATTAACGTATTTTTATTATGACGATTAATCATCATAATTTTTCATGTAATATCGAAGTGAAAACTTTAAAACGTGTGTCATCGTTTTTGGAGTGTAAAACGAAAATAATGTTTGAAATATTCAGTGTATTGCCTCAGAAAGAATAACTTTGATTGTATGCCATTTTTCTAAAGGTTTTGATATTGTTGAAATAAATAGATTAATTATGTCAATTTTAAACACCTTTTGGCTGTTTATATTTATTTCATGTTGTGTTGCACAGGCATTAGCATCATGAAGGATTGAAATGCCCTATACAATATTATATTCTACTGAGAGAAGACAAACGAAAAGTTTACCCATTAACACAAATAGTCAAAATTAACAACTGTGTTCTCGTCCGGACGCGTTGTTCCTAGAAGCTTAAAAGGTTAAAGCCAATGTTAGGTTTTCATAGAACGGCATTAATAATTCATTAAAAAAATACCATGTAGATAATTATCTTATCTATTCCACGAAACCTAAAATCACCTGTTTTTTTCATGGCCGAATAACATTATATTTAAGATAATAGCGCGACGCGAAGGCAGAGGGGATGAATTGGAATAATCCATTAAGTATAATTGACGGCAATCATAATTTCAACAATGCTCACTATTTTGTCGACCGAATTGGTGGTCATTCGGTACAACTCCACTATAGCACAGAAAAACAACTAAAGTCATGAGATCAAAAAGAATTTAAAACACCAAATTTCGGTTTCATGTCATCGAAAAAACTATTGCTAAACTTACGTTTCGTCTGTCAACGATAACATCAGAAATTATGATACGAATTTAATATCACTTAAAAGTATATTTTAATTAATTAAACCAGCTGGAATGTAGCTTCACTAAAATGCTAGTGAAATACACTATGACTGTAACACATGTATACTTATACCCTGATTTACACTGCACTCGTTCAGCGCGGTCACTTTTTTCTCTAAGTGCACCCAAAATGAATTAAAATTCATTGATTGAATTGGCATTCACTTGGTAGAACTCCATTATAACACGGTGAAAAAAATAGCAATGTATTTCAGTTCTACAATATTATTTTTAAAAAATATAGTTGATAGCTATTTCGGCTCATGCCATCGTCATAACTATTATTATTACATGTACCTACAAAAATGTTGAAAAAAATATTTTTAATATATCGATCTGTGGATCTTATTAACGCGATTTTATTTCAAGTAAAATATTAAATCAAAGAATTCATTTATGATTACAGGTTTTCGTATAATGTAACTTATTTATAGTTCTCGCATTTTTAAGTGGTTTCTATTTACACAGGTCTATAAAAAAACGTATCTACCGCGTATACCTTTGTGAGTGTAATGTTTGCCAACAGCCATATATCGTCTGAAATTATAAACCATAGTTGCATGACATACATCTAGATGTCAATTTGATATCATTCAAACATTTCACGCCAGACAGTGGCTACAAGCAAAAGATGTAATATTTAATTTGCCAAGCCGAATGGAATGTAGATTACGTTCGTTGAGAACCGTTGTTTGTTTTCGTTATCGATTTCAACTTTAGTCAAAAAATGTATAACTTAGTAAATTAATCAAGGAAAAGGTAATTGTGTGTGTTATGGTGATATTTTTTTATAAAGATAAGATTTTTTATCAAAGCGATATAAAATTGACATGAACAAAAAATATATATGAAATATGCGCAAGCAATTTTTTTGTGTGTCATCGTTTTCTGAGAAATTTTTTCGGGGAAAACATTTCATTTGAATTATCTTATTTATGGCCAACGTAGCCTGCAGTGATTATTAAAGACGATAGATAAGGTAGTATTATATAAATAATGTTGAGTGATATCCAATTTCAATTGTTGAATCTGTGTATGGTTTCGCTTATCGGCATATTCATGCATTGATAGAACTGACATAAAGGAAACGGCTTGCATCGGCTATATACAGGTGGAATGATACAAGAAAAATATAGACCCTAAGGCCATGAACGAGTTAAATATATATATGATTTTTGGAAACGAATGTTTTAATATTGCTGTTATACCAAGCACACTAAGTCGACATCGTAAACTCAATATTAGTAAAATAGGAAAAAACAAAATTAAATTTTATAAATAAGTTTGTTTTAATTTGTATTGTATCAGTTTACAATGAGCGAAACCGGCTCTGATCTTGATAATATAAAACTGTGGATAAAGTATTTAAAAGTTGCTTAGTGTTAAAAATCAACCGCGCGCAGACCTGTCATTTAAGCAAAAATCATCATATCATCAGAATTACTGATGAGGGAGAAAGCCGAAATACATTCATAGAACTAAAATACATTGCTATTTTAACAATTCAAATAAGATTTTGAAATTGCATCAAGCACCTTAAGTCGAGATCGTAAATGTTATGTGATCGTTCAGCGGGTACGATAACTCATAAATTATCACATCACATAAATGGATTTTTTCATATTTACCGGTATTGCCAGCCATAAATAAATGAGTTATCAAATTTGAGTTGTTACAACTAACGACCGTGATGGTATGCCTGAAGATGCCGAAAGACGAAACCCAGGTCGTCAGTAACAAAACATGTGGAATCGCAAAAAGTTTTAGTAATTCAAATTTGATATTGAAATTCCATCAAGCACCTTCAGCCGATATCATAAATTAAATGAGTTATTATTGCAAGGCAAATGAACTGTAAGTGTCTCAAAAAAAATTAAAAAAAAAAAATTCATGTAGGCAGAAACCGCGCTGCCGGCCGCTGCGTAAAACCACCGTCGACGCGGATTCCACGTCCCCCAGTGTCAACGAGTTAAGCGAGCACCGGCGTCCTATATATCCGAAGGCAGAAAACAAAACGGGCGAACGAGACACCGATCGATGCAAATGGCCTAGTAATGGCTCGCTAATAATAATAACTCCTTCGCTACCGCATAACAATTCATCGAACGTCACACTGCAACTTCTCATATTACATCACGCCACGCCCACAATCTTCGCTTGTAACGTTAAATTTTAACTGGGCCGGCATTTAATTGGGGACGCCTGTGTGCTATTAGAAAATGGGCTATAAATATAGTTTCAATTGAATTACATGTAAATAATTTCTATACAAAGTTAACTGACGTTGGAAAAGCTCTTCGCTGGTGGCCAATTATGATTTATATATACTTCCTATCACTTTTAATGTAACTCCGAGGTGGTAAGAGGCATTATGTTTAAATAATGAAACACAAATTTTACAACATTCACACATGACTTTTATGTTGTCGCTTATCGAGAGCGTTATCACTGATACAATAAAAATCAAAAAAAGACTATTTATACAAAAATTTCATAATTATTGAGGTAATTTATGATATCGAATGAAGGTGCTTGATGAAATTTCAATATGATATTTGAATTGTTAAAACTTTGTGCGACTCCACATGTTTTGTGACTAACGACTCGGGTTTCGCCAACAAAGTTTTGAGAATTCAGACTTAATTATAGAAGTGTTAACTGTCCATTGGTTGATGGAAACAACGATATTTAAAATAATTATACAAAAAAACATATTTTTAGTACTATTTCCACTAAATATATTTTCTGGTCATCGCGAGCATTATCAACTGAGCGAGTTCGGTTCTGATCATAAAATATACTGTGACAATAGAACTTAATATACGAGTCGATAATTACCAGGTATGCAAAACAATTGCTACTAGAACTAAGAAAATAATTCACAGGTAAGCATACAAAATATATGGAAATGAAATAAATTAGTTACCGAATAAAATGTTAAATAAAAAATAAAACTAAATCAAACGATCATTACGAGAAATATAAATATGTAATATCCTCTATTCAACGTTAACGTCTATGTTTTTCAAACGGTCCAAAGTAAAAAAAAAAAATGGAAGAAAGTTGAAAAGCTTTTCCGTAAAAGCTTATATAAAGTATGATTTGCTTTTATAACCTAAAAAAGTTAGTTGAAATATAAAAATATCTTATGTGGATAAGCAGGAAATGTGTAAACAAGAATAATAATCAATGGGATAATGAAATAATCAAACTACGCAAATAAAGAATTAAATAATTTTAGAAATCATAATGTAAACACTGCGTAGAATTTTATTATGTAAATGACTGATCAATTAATGGGAGGTAAAGAACTCAATGGAGATCCGTTTACTTGTAGATTTTTCTGATAAAATAACTTATGATCCGGTTTACTGCACGCTTTATAAATCTCTTTAGCGCGTTGTATTAAGGTTGTGTAAGAGTTAGCGGAAGTAAAAAATCAGGATAAGAGAGGAAAAATGATAAAAAAAAAACATCAGAGGAAGAAACGCCAGATTGTAATGAGGGGAAGGAAGCAGGGGTGCGTCTAAACGCGACGGCACAAATGGCACCAAATGAGCGACTCGAACAATATTGCGCGTTGCCAGAGTAATTTGAGATTATCTTTGCTCCAGTAAAGCAGGCAGAGATTGTCAATAGTTAGTTCCAACATCGGTTGAGTGTTACAAGTTGATATATATTAATGAGTTAAGAATAATCATTATTGAATAATTCACACGGGGTAACTGTTCTGATGCATCCGTGTGATAGAATGCCTGAAGATGCCGTAAGGCGATACCCGGTTCGTTAGTGACAAAACATGTGAAATAGTACAAAGTTTTAACAATTCAAATTTGTATATATTGATTGAATTGGCATTTACTTGGTATCAACTATATCTTATAAAAAATGTGGAGAACTAAAATACATTGCTATTTTTTCACCGTGTTTAAATATATAAATATTAACACCGTGAAAAAATAGCAATGTATTTTAGTTCTACAAAATTATTTTTAACAAATATAGTTGATAGCTATTTCGGCTCACGCCATCGTCAGAACTATGCTTAGACTAACATTCGCTTATCTATATATAGCTGTGCAGAAAAGGCGCACAACACATCCTCTCTCCTGTTCCAGCGGCCTAGCTTGTTACTTTAACACAATGATACTAAATTTTCAAAATTCTAAATGAAACAATAGGTGTCTATGACAATAAGATTATATGTGGGACGGAAGTGGTCTTTATGGAAGCAAATCAGACCACCCACCCCTTTGTACAACGGCTGGACAAGTGGCGATACTATTATGTTAGTTTGTTCGTTAAGAATCCTTTGTGAGGTGACGTTATTCTAAAATACTATTAAATTAACGCCATTAAAGTGTCAAAAAATGTGGAAATAAATATCATTTATTCTCTCAAAAAGGAAGCATAGAGGTTTCAATGTATAATGTCTTAATGAAATATAATATTTGAAGAAATCTATTCAAAAAACAAACACGCAAAATGAACACAAGGTACATAATAAATAACAAGGTAAAAATTAACATAATAAGTACAAAAAAGATAACGAATGATATGGCGAAGGGGCAAATCGCATTGGTATTTTCACAAACAGTGACTTTAGGTTCACAGTACGGTCTGCGGGGCAATATGACAAAATATATAATTTAATACGCGAGGAAAAAATAAGAAAGCGTTCTTTCGTAGCTGAAAGAATACAACGACAGATTTGATTACATTACGTCTCAACAACGGTTCTGATTACAAATTCTTATGTCATAATCCAACATCACGACGTTCGGTGTTATTTTCAAAATATTATATTGTCGAGATAAGTACCGGTTTCGCTTATTGCGAGTGTTATAAACGTTACTATACTTAACGGACCTTTCATGTGATTTTAGGTTTGATAAAAAATTGTACTAGTGAATTTTTAAAATTTTATTTGACTGATATTTTATGGCATTTAAATATATAATTATTGAATTTGAATTGTTACAACTTTGTACGATTCCACATGTTTTGTCACTAACGATCCGGGTTTCGTCTTTCGTCATCTTCAGGCATTCTATCACATGGATGCAACAGAACTGACTTAAAATAAACAGTTAGCATCGCTTATATACGAAAGTTATTGATTACAAGAAAACACACACCCAAGGCAAGCACTAAATGGCAGCTTAAACAAATTTAATAATATCAAGCACCTTTTGTCGACATCATAAATTAAAAAAAATGAAAGTTTATTATTACTAAGAATATAAAACTAATGGATGGAAAACATACGCAAAATTTAATAGAAAATCATACTAAATTTACCCAGATGAAATAAATAAAGAGATTAGTATCTGTTACAAACACACGTGAAAAAAATACTAGAAAATAGTTTTAAAAATTATGTTTTGATTACTAAAAAAAAGTATTTAAATCGGCTGAACGAGGAATTTATCAAACTTTCCGTAAATTATTTCGTAAATATTTCAATAGCCGCATAATGTACAAATGCGCTTTCACTCGCGATTCGTTGATTTGTATTCTTTAAAAGAAATACTTCGCATAACCCAAAAGCAAATATATTTCAGAAAATATTTCGACGATTCCGAATAGGTATGCATATCATGCTGATTTTATTTAATAATGCGCAGGGGCGCCAAACTAGGTGACCTGATAAAATACATCCCCGTACCTGCGCACTAATACTCGTTGACTAAGACAGATTACCCTTCTCCTGTGTTCGCAAAATTTATATATACTTAAGGGATTACAAATGATTGAATGGTACAAAGCATTTTTTCAGAACACATCGCATAATCAGATAACAATATAAAAAGATTTTTGGGTTATACAATGTTGCTAGCTGTAATTTTGCGCAAATAAATACGTCAGCTATAGTTTAACCAACGTAACCGGCAACCATCTAAATATGGAAAATAAAAAATGTATTTCCACGAGTATATAAAGGCATAAGCAACTATTTTTTCGCATTTCCGCACTTTCGGCATCTTCAAGCATTTTACCACACGGATGCCGCAGAACTGACACAATAAAAAGTTTGTATTGATTATATATCAATAGAATACACTAGGATACAAATAAGCAACTGAAATAATTTTCAATAATATTGATTTAATCATAATGGCACTCAATTGCCTGTGATTTTTTTTTAAAACACCAAACACTGTTCACGAGTCTTTGATGAAGGATTCTACAACAAACAATAATCACTTATCATTAACATTGGTTAACTTTAAACTAAGATATACCTCCTCATTTCAAATTGGCGGGTAACGGTGGGAATTAAACATCAGGAAAGGTAATACAGAAATTTAACTAATGACATTGTCGGCTCATTGTACTAATCTCACGCAGGGGATATATAACAAGTGGGAATTGGGAAGATTAAGCTGGTCGTTATTGACAGAACAAGTCGAATCGTACAAAGCTTCAAAAATGCAATTAATTAAAATGTTGGCATCTCAACTATTTGTGGTTGGGTGGGTGGTTTATTCCAGTGCGATGATAAATGACTAAAAGTTATTTTTTCGCTCAAATGTAGCCTGCTTTATCATGATAAACTCTACGAGTTAATGCCTACACTATAAAAAAATATTTTATATTTGTTGGAATATTTTGAAAGTAACTCAGCAGGGAACAGGTTAAATTGGGTTGTGTGCGCGTTATCTATAAGTTAATAATTTGGCTCGTCGGACACAATTAAAGGGCGGAATCAGATACGCCGTGTAAATATTTCAGCCAAAGAAATTTGAATAACGTTTAATAAAAAAATACAATAAATCAGTATGATAACGTAGGGAGCGCGTTCTGTTTGTTGCTCCGATCGGCGTGTTGATAAGGCTCAGACATTTTACTCGTCAATACAAAAAGCCAATTTTTATTCGTCCCCTTTTCCGTGGCTATATCCTGCGAAATAATTCAATTCGAAATCCAATCACTTGTTTGCATCGGATGAGTGAATTACCTTTGGTCGTGAAAGAATTTTCGACGGATTCGCACTTCCCCAGTTGATTGGACGAGCGAAATGATGAATTTGTTTTTGCACTGGGAAAATATATATTTTTAGTATTTACCCTTAAAAGCCATTAGGCCAGTGAGGAATAAACTGTGGCGCGTTGGATGATAACAAGCGGCGCATTGCACACTTGTAATCTATTTTTTCTCTTAAAGTAGACCTCCCTCATAGGGCTGTGAAGTCGGTAAAAAAACATGTCAATTTATAATTTTTCAAAGTTGAATCGTTACAACTTGGTACGATTCTACATGTTTTGTCACTAACGACCTGGGTTTCGCCTTTCGGCATCATCAGGCATTCTATCACATGGATGCAACAGAACTGACTTAAAATAAACAGTTAGCATCGTTTTATATATTAAAGTTATTAATTACAGGAAAACACTTACCCCAAAGCGAGCAGTAAATTACAGCTAAAACGAATTTCATAATAAAAATTAGCACATGTGGAATGGTACAAAGTTGTAACAATTCAACTTTGATATTGAAATTCCATCAAGCACCTTCAGTCGATATCATAAATTATAATTTTTCAATTAGTCACGAATGAGTGTATGGGTCACTCAAGAAGCATGACAGTGCATGAGTGCACTTGCTGTTGTCTTAAATTAGATTGATCAATTGAGAATGTATTATTGTCTTTATCAAAGCCGTGGGATCGTTAAAAAACACGACTCCGAATAAAAAAGCTCAATTTTATCAAGATTATTTTCTACCTTTCCAAGTTGTTCATTGAGATATTTATTCAAAATCGTCTTATTGAAAACGTAGTCGGGTTCGCTTGTTTTTCACGACTCCGACTAAAATATTGCAAAACACAGCCCTGCCATATCTGAATTCATCTTAATATTTTCAACACCTGCTGTACTGTAGTGTACTGCTTAGTTCAATTCATACAGCCTTTTTCTTACTCAACGGTTTGTCTTATTTGTTTAAACTTTACAATTTGTAAATATGTTACGATTGAAGCGCGATACGATTGGGGTTTGGTGTGCTTGAAGCCACGCGCGATGAGCGGAGCGACAGAGCGAGGAGCAACCAAACAGTGTGGTGATGTGTTTGAAATGTACTATAATAAAAATGCGATATGTTTAAAGGCACTTAATTAATGGTATATAAAATGAGATCCCAAAGCGTGTCTTTTAAACTGTCGTAAATAAATTAATTTGATTGTGAGATTTTGTTATTCTCCCTCCTTTCAAAGCGAAGTAGATCCTAACTTTATCCCTAAATCCAGGCCCAACCAACTGAGAATGTAAGGCAGAAAAGATTGAATCATTTGTATGGCATCTTCAATCTTTACAAGATTGATTACACCTGAATTGGGCGGTTATGAAAAATCGAAGAAAATTTAGACGTGTAGCACTATTTGGAGAACGATCGGTTGTCACGCACGTTGTTCCGGTATTTAATCTATTATAGATGATATCATCATTTATGCGAAAATTGACGCATAAAACACTGTTTAGAATGCATAAAAAATAAAAAAAAGCCTTTATTTGGGAAGGCGCTAAAGAGGGGAACTTAAATCAGAAAGTTTGATTCTAAGTCACAAAATTAACAAGTAAAGGTTCCCACTCCACTTTGAAATTGGTAATTAAATTTAATGCTTACCTTGCTAATGCATAATAACCTTATGATATTGCTAATTCAAAGATGCTTCTTAAAGAACACATGTCGCGTCTGTTAGTACATAAAATGGATTAAAATTTATTAAATAAAATGGGAGCTAATATTTATTCTTTAATTACTACAATATTTCTAGTAAGTGTTATGTCAAATAAGAAATAAAGTCAATCAGGTGTACATACAATTGTTCAGTCCTGTTGCATCCGTGCGATATAATGCCTGAAGATGCCGAAAGGCGAAACCTGGGCCGTTAGTGACAAAACATGTGGAATCGTACAAAAGTTGTAACAATTCAAATTTGGTACAATTTTTTGGTTTCTTAATGTGATAGATATATTTAAAAAAATACAATATAAATTTCTTTCCTGCTACTTCCAAAGTATATCGTATTTTTTTATACATAAGCGCCGAAGGTAACGGGTTAAAAACAGATTCTCTCAGCTACTAATGATGACAATATCGCTTCAATTTATAAACGGGTTCCTATTATAGTCTCGCAGACCAAGCTGTGCCGTTATGTCAACTGTCTTCACACAATAGCGTACGCACGCCACTGGTATATCTGTCGCGTGTCTGCCAGGATTAAGGCCGCGGAGGATCTAAAAGGTTAATTAGGGGGAAGGGCGTAAAAGCGAGCAGCGATAAACAGCGGTGCAAAATTCGCTTGACCCATTTTCACGTAACCCTTCCAGAGTCGCCGTCTTTAGGGATTGCAAAAAACCGGATGAAAATATCGATGTCGGTCTCGCAAAAAATATCAAATACTATTTACAAGAATGTATCGTCGTATTGGATCGAAATACAGGACGAGAAAATCAATATAAGATTTTCTATATTTCAAATGAATCGTTCAAACTATGATATGAAACTAAGAGATTTTTCTACATTTTCAGGCGTTATAACAAAAGGATAAAATATAAGTGAAAGTCAGTAAACAGTTTGCATCGCTTATATATAAGAGAGAAAACACAAAATATATGCCCTAAGCCTAGAAGCTAAACACATATGAAATAATTTTAATAAATACTGATATGATTATATTCTTTATACATATACAAATTTGAAAAAAAATATAAGCAATACAGAATAATAACTTAATGTATTGAGCATAGTAAACTAAAATTAAAATGTAATTGGGAGATTTCTTAATTATAGATACATGTTTACTTTAAATGGATGGGTTCTACTGCTCACTTAATAAAGGCAATGAACTCATCTGGGCTCTGTTGAACAATTTAAGTCTGAAATAAAATAAAATAAAATTTGATATTGAGAGTCCACTAAGTCTCATTAGTTGCTATCGTGAATTATTAAATACATAATCGGTAGATTTACAAAGTTGTTCAATATGTAGCGCGTATACAAAACCAAAGGTTCAAGAACTAAGAAAACAGTTTACAGGAAACAATAAAATCTACACTTAAAAATGAAATATTAACAAATACGTAATAAAAAAATAAAGACAAATTTGTTTGGTTACCGAAAAATACCCGGTTTCGGCAAAACCGGTATTGCAGCCCTGGTTGTCTCAATCGAAATAAAGAGAGCAGCATCGTCGTTAACAAACACAGCATGGCAACATTGTAACATGAACATATAAATATAATTTTATTCGTTGATATTCTTTTCTGTCAAGCATACCAACTTTCGTCCATATAAGGTATAAGGATATAATAAAACCGTATCAATTAATTCCATTTTAGAACAACACAAAAACGCCGTCAATGAATATATTCAAATATAAAATATGTTAATTAATTGTTTGTTTTTATTAGAATTTTATTAAGTTTAAACATAATCAATCACTCATTACATGATTAGATGTTCTATTATCGGTAAGAAAATAGGATGTGATGTTTTCATTGTTTCAGATGCTTATTTCAGATACGGCGATAGTGACTTAATAATGCGTCGCACAGAAGTTAAGAAAACTAGGGCTGTAGAGTCGGAGTCGTTAGTCATAACTACTATTGCATAGGTTCCGAACCTTTTTCGGGGGGCGCCCTCTATTCATAAAATCCATGTGACCCACGACCCCTCATACAACCCAAAAGCATACAAAAAATATATTTTAGTAGACCGTATAAGTTGGAGACCCCCCCCCCCAAAAACCCTTCGCGACTCCCAGATTGGGAGTCAATGTACTATTGCGTCAAATCAGGTTTATTTTTCATTTGAAAAATTTTCTAATTACTAAATTAAAGTTGTCAATTATCACAATTTATCGAATGAGGGTGCTTGATGGAAATTAAACAATTCAAATTTGAAAAAAAATGATTGAATAAGAATGTTGGTATATTCTGAGGAGGCGGAATAAAAAAAACATGCTTTTAACAATAAACATGTTATCGACTTATATCGAGCTATAAAATTTATTCCTTAATAAATTTTTCTTTTTTTTTATATGTATGTATACAATGTACTGGTTTTAAGTGGTTTTCTGAAACATTACCCCCCTACTTTATATGAATTCGAAGCCTCGATTTACGCGTTCTCTCTTGGAAAGTATCTACCGCGTGAATCGAGGGATAAGTGTATATATATATATATATATACGTAACATACAATATGTGAACGGGAACCGTCATCGCGTCGGTAATTCGTAAAAAAGTCGAGTTTCGTCATCGTTCATCGCTAACTATGAGATCCGATGACGCGCTTTTCAGTTTTGCGGTAAAATTTTAGGAAGTGCTTAAATGATAATAACGCTCGTCGCTCGGTTTCCCGGAGTGTTCAAAAATACACCAAGATTGCTGCGATGATAGTGACATAAATTACCCCACTGATTTCTAGAGTGCCATTACTCGGACGGCGGACTGCGTTCATAGAAGATATTATGAAGATATACTAGTGTGTCAAAATTTGTTTGTAAATGTTGGGTCAGCCTGTTGCAATCGTGCGATAGAATGCCTGAAGATGCTGAGAGACGAAAACTGGATCGTTAGTGACATAACATGTTGAATCGTACAAATTTGTAACAATTCAAATATAAATGTTAATTGTTTGACAAAATATAGCCTGTTTAAGTTTGATAATCTTCATAACTTCGTTTGACACGAGCATTCCTAAAGTATTGATTGAATTAGCATTTACTTGGTAGAAATACTCTATAACTTTGTGATGTTTGCATCTTTGTAGTAAGGGTCGGAGAATGACGGCTTTGGAACAGCTAGAAATCAATAGACACCAATTATCACAAAGGATTCTTAACGAACAAACTAACATAATAGTATCGCCACTTGTCCAGCCGTTGTACAAAGGGGTGGTCTGATTTGCTTCCAGAAGGACACTTCCGTCCCACATATAATCTTATTGTCATAGACACCTATTGTTTCATTTAGAATTTTGAAAATTTAGTGTCATTGTGTTAAAGTAACAAGCTAGGCCGTTGGAACAGGAGAGAGGATGTGTTGTGTGCCTTTTCTGCACAGCTATATATAGATAAGCGAATGTTAGTTTAAGCATAGTTCTGACGATGGCGTGAGCCGAAATAGCTATCAACTATATTTGTTAAAAATAATTTTGTAGAACTAAAATACATTGCTATTTTTTCACCGTGTTATAATGGAGTTCTACCAAGTGAATGCCAATTCAATCAATAATACAAAATCATTTCTTCTGTTCTGACATTCTAGTTTAATACTGTGTTAATGAATTCTAAAATGTGTCAACTTAATTTTATATATTTCACGAGGTGTGAGAGTTAATCTGGTTTTTTTATTGTGTGGGAATAAACGTAATATAGTGAATACGTATTGTACTAAGTTGATCTATTCTAAAAATAAAATACCTTCCGTAATGGTCTGAAAAGCGGTGATAGATTTATGTTTGTTTGTTCATTGGATTGCTGATGTCTTTTAATTTCTAATTGTTCTAATGAGTTTAGCTTAGGGCTTTTAATACAAATATGTTAAGATGTAGGCACTCAGTTCAAATTCATGTTACGAAATTCCTTCATGCAAATTGCGAAACAGTTGTTTATATAATTAAATTATCTTATATGTCCTTTAGCCTGAGTCAGTCCAATATATTACAACTGTAGTCGAACGTGTAATAATGAATTATTAAATGGATTATATTTGTCATCAAATCGGTTATAAATTTAAAAAAAAAACATAGTTTTAACATGTTACATTTGAACAGGGCTGCAAAAAGTTAAGGCCAAGCTTTGCAAGACATACGTATATGGCCGAAGAAAGCTCGCTTCCCGCATCGCGACAAGAAGACGAGTTCGTTACGATAAATAATTGGCTATTCCAAAACAAACGCGACACCTGTATCTATACGACTGAACTTTCTCGCCCCTATCTCAGTCGCCGTTTTCAGGGGGTGCAAAAAGTTAGCAGTGCGTGATACGAAACTATGATACAAACAAACGCCCAACTTTCATCCCCAAGAAACGAACATTGTTTCGGAACAAATACTTAGTCGCTTCTCACAGCGCGAGGCGTATATTTATGTACTCGGTACACAGGTATACTGAATATTAGGAATTCTGGATAGTGCGTGCGCTTCCTGTAATATTTAGAGTCAGGAGCGTTTCGTGGAAATATAATTTGGAAGCGTTCAAAACGGCGGCCTGTAGGCGTGCACAAACCGAGAGCGAGGCAATTCGAAAACTTTATGTCCATCAAGTCAATAAATAAAGTACAATTTTTAGTACTATTTCCGAATTTTTATTATAAAAATATCGGGACCTGGATCGTTTGCTGCGAGAATTCCAATAGATACAATAAAATTTATGGTATAAACAGAGCGTGCTTGATGGATTATAATGTTAAATTTGAATTGTTCGAATTTGTAACGTAGATTTACATGTGTTTAAAATGGACTAAATTTCAAGTATACATATAAATAATTAAAACAAGACTATTAAAACCAAGTTTTGAATTGATAATCAGCAGGTATACGAAGCAAATCGTTCAAGAATATAAGAATATCGCGAAATATCTAAAAGGTTTTATCATACAAAATTTATCTAAATGAAGTAAAATAGTTCACAAATAATATGTTGAGGTTCTCTTAGTGCAAATTCGGAAAAAATAATAAAACCGCATAAAAAGTCCATTATGACTTAAGAAACGAACCATAAATGAGCCAAACTGATCCTCGTCTGAACAGTACTTATACCGAAGTATAATTCTACAAAGTATTATATTTTCCAGATATTTTTATATAAAAACACATTTTATAGTATAGTACTATTCTGACAATATATTTTATGATCAGGACCGACTTCGCTTATCACAAGCATTATCCCGCGATACCGGTCCTTAACATAAAATATATAGTGAAAATATCACGCTTTTCCATCAAGAAGTGACATTTAACAACCTAAGAGTGTATTTGATCAGTTGATAATACTCGCGGTGAGCGTGTTTTACTAATGGAAATAAAACGCCTTTCCACCAAAAAATGACAGTTGATATATGAACAGTAAATTTATACTTGCAAAAAAAAAAAAAACACAACTTTCAGTTAGTAATTATTTTTCATGTCGTTTCATTATCGTCACGATGATTTTCTACAAAATTTGGCATCATAAAAACACGGATTAATTAGTTTGAATTCGATCGAAGAAATGGGTCATTATGTTTGATGCTTACAACAATATCTATCATGGGTACTATATTTAAAGTTTGCATAGTTTTAACCATGAATTTAACGATTAGCTCGCAATGCCAAAACAATTACCATGGAATCTCGCGATTAAAATTATTATTTAACCTTTTGCACTCGAATGCCGCCATAGAGGTGGCATTGTAAGTTTATCGTATTACTCGGATCCCGCCGCAGTGGCGGCATGTTTATAAAGTCATTTTTTGTATACTTTTAGCATTTTTTATATGTCGATTTCAACTAGATCACAAAAACAGATCATAAGGGAGTAATTTTCTGATAAAAAAACATAACCAAACATAGTCGGCTTGCGTAATATCAATAAGTGTTGTCATCGAAATGCATGGTGAATCCCGAGTGCGTACTTTAACTGTTCCTACAGAAGATCGTCTTGCAGATAAATTACATAGATTACGTTCAGGGACTAAGAAGGGCTGTGCAGTATGTTCAAATATAAAAATTTCTGGCGGGAGATCGGAAACACGGATGTTTTGCGAGACCTGCGAAAATAAGCCAGGATTACACGTGAGCGATTGCTTTGTGAAATACCATAAAATGAATAATTCCAAATAAAATAAATATGTACATTATATCCATTATATATATATATTTAAAAGAAAAAAAAAATATATATTTTTCAATTTTATATATATTATTTTTATTACTTTGATTCATGTAGCGAATACGATTTTCGCAAAAAAAAACGTGTCGAGTTGCTGGTAGGCACATACGAAAAAGTGCTCGAGTGCAAAAGGTTAAACGGGAATGAAAAAAACATTGGCCTAAATTAACTTTCTCATGCCTAACGGTAGAGACACACTAAATGAAAATATATCTTAAATATCTATTATAATACTAGCAATGCAGTGTTTATATTCACGATAATCTGAAAGAAAAGTTTATTTACATATATTGGTGAACACTATTAAGGTGTTAACTGTCACTTCTTGAGGGAAAGGCATGCTATTTTAAATAATAAAAAAAACATTTTTTACTACTTATTTTCATAATTTATTATCTGATCAGGGCCGGTTTCGCTCATCGCGATATATTGGTATGATTTCCAGTAAATTGTTTCTTATTTCGTGAACCCATGATTTTGTATACCTGCTACATTTAATTCAAATATTTTGTATAAATAATAGGTTCATTTGTAAATTGTATTCTATCAGTTGACAATGCTCGCGATGAGCGAAACCGGCCCTGATCAAAAAATATATTGTGGAAATAAGTACTAAAAAGTGTGTTTTATAGTGTTGCCGGACTCGATTTTATAAGTCGCGAATTAATATTTGTGTGAAATAAGCCTTCTTCATTGAAATATATGAGAAAATTAAAAAATATTTTGGGGTGTGGCAAATCCCCGCGTCGCCTCACAGGCTATCTTTACACCGTAGTCTTTTAAGGGTTAATAACGTATTATGGAATAAATAAAATAAACTAATTTCACGGCGGTGCGCACTACTTGATCGCTTGCAAGTCTAATTTGACGAATTAAAATAATAAAATTATCGCAACGAACGAACGACGCCTGGGGGTATTTCCTTTTTCACCGAGCCGGCTAGGAAAAGCGGTGTCGTGACGATTTATTACAATAAAATTAAGGAATTTTACCGTCCAACGGTGTAAACCTAGAAAATGCAAAATGATACACGAGGGTATAATTACAAGCGCTGTCTAATACAATGGGGAGCATTTGATAGCGCAACGGAATGCTGATTTTTTTTTAAACGGAGTATATACTTTCATAAAAAAAATCCGCGAAATTATCTCAATTGTTGAGACGGATGATTGCATTGTGTTGATGGTGTCAACTGGGCAAACTATTCGTGTAAGAGCAAATTTCTCTATTGAAATATGACCTGTTTTGTCCTGAAAATCTTCATAAGTTTGGTTAACACTAGTATGACGGAATAAATTTTAGACTATCGGAATTTCTTCTTTGTGGCTAAATAGAAAACGGGTTAACACTCTTAAGATTTCAGAGTATATTATATGACAACATTGAAATCGGTCGAGACACCAAAACGTTAGACGCCAGTGGGTTAGGCTTGAGATCATCGGAAACATTTAGGGGCTGAGTTTGAATTTATATTATGTGATTCATTATTAATGAATCACATAATATAAATTCAAACTCAGCCCCTAAATGTTTGCATCTTTGTAGTAAGGGTCGGAGAATGACGGCTTTGGAACAGCTGGAAATCAATAGACACCAATTATCACAAAGGATTCTTAACGAACAAACTAACATAATAGGATCGCCACTTGTCCAGCCGTTGTACAAAGGGGTGGTCTGATTTGCTTCCAGAAGGACCACTTCCGTCCCACATATAATCTTATTGTCATAGACACCTATTGTTTCATTTAAATTTTTGAAAATTTAGTGTCATTGTGTTAAAGTAACAAGCTAGGCCGTTGGAACAGGAGAGAGGATGTGTTGTGTGCCTTTTCTGCACAGCTATATATAGATAAGCGAATGTTAGTTTAAGCATAGTTCTGACGATGGCGTGAGCCGAAATAGCTATCAACTATATTTGTAAAAATAATATTGTAGAATTAAAATACATTGCTATTTTTTTCACCGTGTTATAATGGAGTTCTACCAAGTGAAAGCCAATTCAATCAATAATACAATCTTCATCATTTCGACAAAACTTCAGCAGTTTTCCGAAGAGACAAAAAAAACTTGTCCATTTTAAGTAACACACAAAGTGGAATAAAAAAATATCTTATATAAAGTTTTTACGCTCCAGATCTTCAAGTGAATTATCAATAATAATCACGAGAAAACGACCACAGGTCATAAATCAATGACGCAATTCGGCCAGAGCGGTGTGAAGTCGTTATGTATTATATTAAAACGGTGTGTTTAACCATTTTTTTATACAATATTTATACATGGGCGAAATCACGCAAACGATGCTGTCAAATTTATTTATTTTTAGATTGAAGCACCTAGACACGTGACGAATATTTCTGAGAATTGTGTTACCGTATTCATAATTCTTTATTACTCCATTGAAGAGGCGCACTCACATTGCCATTCTGTCGCCGGCCATCGTTTACAATTAATTTATAATTGAGACAGTGTCTTTAAGCTCGCAACATTACTCGGAATTGTGACTTATATGTACTCTTGGTTCGTTGACCATCATTGTATCGCAACAAAACGACAAAGCCTAATAAAAAAAATACATCAATGAGTTTTATAAAAATATGTGAAATATTATATATCATTTATGATATCGACTGAAGGTCAGTTCTGTTGCATCCGTGTTGCCATCCAAGATGCCGGAAGGCGAAACCCGGGTCGTAAGTGACGAAACATGTGGAATCGTACAAAGTTGTAACAATTCGAATTTAGTAAATTTCAGTTAGTCGGTATGGTATGGCAATTGATTGTAACACGGTGAAAAAATAGCTATGTATTTTAGTTCCACAAAATTATTTTTAATAAATATAGATAGCTATTTCGGCTCACCCATCGTCAGAACTATCTATATAGTAGTATCAACTATATTTTAAAATATAATTTTGTAGAACAAAATTATATTGCTATTTTTTCACCGTGTTAATATTTTTACATTTTTACACTAACAGGACTGATTTCGCTCAGATTAAAATGAAGTTATTTATTCACAATCTTGAGTTAAAAAATAAAAACGAATTTTTCAACTATTCACTAACGATTCAAGAATTGATAAAATAGTTAACAGGTACAAATAAAAAAAAAAATCGAAAAGAAAATAAAGATTTTAAAATGCTCTCAAAATTAAATAATTGTAGGAATCACAAATAACCGAAACCGTCCCTGATCTTAATGATATAAAATTTGTGGAAGTTGCGGCGAGCGTGGTGTTTTATTATTTAAATATAATGCCTTTCCGCCAATGAGTGACAGTTGACAAATTAAAGAATGCATATAGAGTCGGGGGAGTTTTTTTAAAACAAATCCATAGCCCTGCATCCAAACACAACAAAAAAACCGAGATCCTCGAATTGTGAGTGTTTTTTTGTTGGTCCATGTCGGGGTCAAAGTCTTTTTCTAACGATTCCACAGCCATGATTTTAATTTATCCTTCGAGATTACCCCTATATTATAGATAAAAATTCTCAAATTTAACGTCTTCAGCGAATTAATCACGAAATTTGGGGCCGTAGAAAAAAATGTCAGTTTTAAAAATTATCGGAGTCATGTTTTTTTTAACGACTCACAGTCCTGCTTCAAAGTGATTAATGAAAATACATACGTGAGCGTTTTCAACTGATAGCAAACAACTAACAAGCAAGTCCATTTATTTAAGTTATTCATTGTGATTGTGAGCATTTAATTTTTAAATTCATATATTTTTTTTGGATTTATATTGTAATTTCCTGTAAATTGTTTTCTTAGTTTTTGAACCCATAGTACTACTGTAACTCATTTTTTGCTTGCTTGCAGACTTACTTCTCCTAATGAGTTCGTTATGATTGTTCAGAACTCTTAATGGATTGTTGATTAACCTTTTTTTTTTTTTTTTTTAATTTGCACTAATTTACATTATTTGTATTAAGTTTGTATGATTTCCCGTAAATTGTTTCTTAATTCTTGAACCCATGTATTTGTATACCTGCTACTGTTAACAATAATATTTTGTATAAATAGACTTGCTTGCAAATTGTATTCTATCAGTTGATAATGCTCACGATAAAGTAAACCGGTCATGATAAAAAATTATATATTGTGGAATTACGAACCAAAAAATGTATTTTTATTATTTAAAGTATCATGCTTTTCCATCAAGTGACAATTAACACATTAAAAGTGAAAAAACACACATATATATGTTTTAGGGCACCGATCGCGTCTCACGAATTGTGTCCAAATAAAAGAATAACACGACTGCGTCAAATCGCCACCAACAATAGAAAAATCAATGGCAGTCAAAAAATAGCAAGCCACGTTAAATGTGATTTACTAATTGAATTCGAAAAAAAGCAAGCGCCGAATTGTTATAGAAAATTTCAGCATTCGCGGTAAAATGGCACGGCCAATTGTTTTCGTTCAGTCAACGCGTCTCATTGTAGCGGCATCGGCAATATTCGCTTGAAACGTAAGGTCTTACTTGACTGTTTGGTTATAAGAACGCTCTTCATATATTATATAAATAAATCAGTATAACAATGCAAACAGTAAAAAAAAAGGTAAGTAAGTTTCTTTTATAGAGGAATCGCATAACATAAATGTAATCTCAGTGTCCACATGTTATAATAACATCTTTGTAGTAAAGGCCCTAAGCATTGCAACCATTGGAAATTAATAATTATCAGCAATCCAATGAAATTCTTAATTGACAAACAAATATAAATCTATCACCACTTCTGAAGCCATCACGGAAGGTTCATGCAATTTTTAAATAAATCAACTTATTACAATATTTATTTATGATTATTCCCATTTAATAAAAAGAAACCCCAGATAAACTCTAACTTCGAGAAATATATATACTACAATCAATTTGCCACATAAAAAAATTTATTAGCACAATATAAAACAAGGATGATAGAATAGAAGAAAAGATGTAATGTGTAGCCTTTGTACACCGCTACATACAGATAAGTTAATGTACGTTTGAACATAATTCTGATGAGGGCTTAAGCCGAAATAGCTATCAAATATACCTATTATAAATGTTGTATACCTAAAATGTAAGTAAATGCCAATTTAAATGAAGTAACCTATAATAAAACTCGCTAACTATCGACGGCCAATAAATAATGTCTCTGGAAATGGAGGAAGAGGAAATAATCAACGACAAAGACTATCACAGGTGATAATTTTCTCTGTATAGAACGAGACATGCGGGACCAGAGTTCGACTGCATTGATCTTCACAAAATTATGCCGCACATTTGTTGGTTTGGCCTGCTCAACTTATTGGATTTATGCGCAATTTTTAGATAAAGCCAGTTTAACCATTCCATATAATATTTGAGAATATCTCTTCTAAAAGAGTTTTTTTTATAAATATCTATCTATCACCAGACGGTTCATACGATTTTGGATTTTTACGTTTGTGGATACAAACTGCTGTTGGAGTAATTGGAAATAGTATCAACGTTTCTGTCAAACGAGCGCCTAAATTAACTGTTCGTTATTTAATTAACGAAGCTAACACAATTCTCGATAAATCGTCAAACAGTTTGACAGCTGAAAAAAAAATCAATGATTGATGGTTCGTAATATTTTATTCGATAATTTCTCCAAGTATCGATAGAAAACCCCGAATTGAAATGAGTAATTAAGACACAGTGTTTGATTGATTATCAGATGTAGTTTGACATTCTGTTCGCGATACCGGCCGATACAGTTAACGCGGATAAGTGAACGAAATGTAGATCTCATTTATAGAAAAGGTAAGGCATTCCACAAATTAAAATCAATACGGGTAACACTTTTGCCGCGTGTATTGTTAACTGGGTTATGATAGTGCAAACTGAGGTATTTGCAAGGCAACGCACACAATAGGGGTTTTACATGACGTCTGAATAATGTAAGCCGAACAGGGTCTGTGTTTATTTTGCATCAAAGTAATACAACGAGGAAGTCTCAAAATTGGCTTATAATCTTAGATTCATTTACATATTATAATAAAGGAAAGTCTATATCGAGATTTTGTGCAAGCGAAGAAAGTCACTATAGCTTTGCTACGCAACCAAGTGAATTAGTAATATATACATTAATATCTCAGCTGTTAGGACGGCTGCTGTTTATAGGTAACACTCAAAACTATGAGAGTGTCAAAAGCTTTCGTTCATCTATTTATCGTTGAAAAACTTTTATGCGGCTCTGTAGGGAACAAGTAAACGAAGTCAAAACTTTCGTGTAAGAAAGAGCTGATTTTTGTATTGAAATGAAGATTGATTTTTGAAGTTTGAGAAGGCCGATTGCAATGTATCGACGGATTAACAGTGTCAAAACTGTTCTGTACAAACGGGATTTAACATTATTGAACAACCTAATTTGTTTTAAAAATTGTCTTCGGAACCTTATCTTCTATCGAATTTCGCGTGTTGGCCGGCGATTTTGCAAAAAATTCGCCCGAAAACTGTTCTTTTACTAGATTCACTATAATTTGTGAACCGATAGAAATATTTTAACCAAATTTGATTTGCTGGCTTCTAGATACTTTGCCCCATAAATCAATGCCATTTGAGCAGTGGTTCTACACCTGTGTGTTGTGTACTCATGTGGTATAGTGAAAAAAACTTAAATTTACTACAATTTTTTTTAATATGTAAAATTTTCTTTTTCACTTTTTTTTTTAAAATTTTAAATTCATATCAAAAGAATATATTTCAGAAAAATATGTTTTTATTTAATTCGTCCACATAAGCTGAGAAACCCTGCCACTGAGTTTGAATAGGTCATAATTAAATCAAATTAGCTTTAAAAATGTCAAAAATGTTTTCGGTTAAATATTTCATAAAAATCATAAAAATTCCATGTGGCTCAGTCGATAAATCAAAGGTAATGTGTAACACCAATACTACGATCTGTAAAGGGCCCCGAAATGTTTCTTGGCATGCGTATCATTGTACACTGGACTGATGAATATCCTTGCTAAGTAGAGAAACAAACCAGACTCGATTAAAAAATAAAATATTTAACCAGAATATAAAATTGTGTTATAAAAGATCACATAAGAAAAAAATATACATGAATTTTTTAGGGGTATTTTTACAAAATTGCTTAGGAAAATAATAATTTAATCTTTGTTAAATAATGCGTTGATATGTATATTACCACACCCCATTAACATTTGAAATCTAACCCGATTCCAATCAGATGATTTTTCGATGGAATGGGATGGATGACGTAGGACGCATATATGAGGCCGCGGCCCGCAACGGAAGTTCTTCAAGGACTCAAATACGAGTCCCCGGTCGTTAAGCTGTTAAGTTTTGAAATACATATGCTGTAAGCGGTACAACAGTGAATGCGTTAACAGCAATATGGTTAGTGTATACTAAAAGCTTGTATACAATTTGATTGCGAAGGGTTGTTGCACCGAAATTTGTACTAAAGAGGGATCGTAGTGTAAAAAAATGTTACGGCTGTGATAATTTATTACAGACTGGTTTGTGTCTGTATGCATATAAAAAAAAACATGTCGCTCGTGATTTTAAACATTTTTTCGAGCGACATAATTACCTCACGCACAGTTCGCGTGTTTGTCGACTGCACAAATGAATCTCTTTTGTCTGTTCAAATTCTAGTTCTTTTTGAGTCTATTTCGAAGCCGTCTTTCTACAGCCTATTGCTCTCTGATGCATCTATATTATTGACTGACTTGGCAATTGAACCGTATCAAGGTCGCGCAGACGATAAATGTCAGTTAACAAGTGTATTGAATGTTTACACGACGCCCAAAACTTGAACTCGTAAATCGCCGAAAGTTTATTGTCTGACGGTTTATAGGGAAAACATCGATACACAAAACAAATGTTTTCACCCATTCCCTGGCGAGTTAACATAAAGAATGTTCCAACAGCAAATATTTCAAAAATTAATTCGATAATGTTGATGTTAACCATTTGCTTACTGTGCGCGCTGTACGGTGCTATATATTTGGTACATATCATGCAAACATGAATGATGACCTGGTTTTCGCCTTTAGGAATTTTCAAATATTCTATCACAACATAACTGGCCCACGGTAAAGGGTTTGCATCGATTATAAGCGGAGTTACAGAAAGAAAAATATAGCCCTAAAGGTTAGCAGACAAATATATATAAATTAATGTTTGTTTGTTTGTTTATATATCCTGTATGCGTTCCTATATCATTTTTCCGATCGAGATGAAGCTTTGGTAGGTTGTTGTGAACACGCCCGCGAAAGTTTGCACATGCACATTTTATGTGGCTTGCTCGCGCGTCGTAAAAACGTCTGATTTGTTCGCGTACGCAACATACTGAAAAACAAATATATTATGTATCCAAAAGCACTTCAGTGAACAGAATTACGATGCATGCCGGGTACTCCGATAGTGTGAAATAATCATATTTGTTTATATGGTCGCAATGGGATGCATTAAGATGCCGAGTGACAAACAAAACATGTGGAAATTTACAATGGTTCAACAATTAAATTTTATCAAGCACCCCAGTCGAAATCGTATACTAAGCTTTGTGTTTTATTATTTGAATAAAACTTTGTGATATTTGCTTTTTGGCTTTTTGATAATTTTAATAATATAATAAAGAAAGACTGCCAAATTCTAATCAAGTTTTCCGGAATGATACAATGTATGAGACGCCTCGTTCGGTGATGGAATGCCGAGTCGCATTGACGTACAGTTTTAAAAATACTTGTAGGTCAGTATCATTTTTTCATACAAAGATATCTACAGTTCTAATCGCATCGAAAGCAGTGGCGCGCTGGTAAAAATACCCGACACAATAATCGTGGAATTCGCTATTAAAAAGCTGTCCACGCGACTCCACACAAACAAACAAACACACACACACACGTGAATAATGTAATCTAATTAACCCATTGGCCTAATTGTGTTGATTTGCGTGCTTGTCGAATAAATGGGAAGGGCAAAGAGTAATCTGCGAAAAAGACGAAGAAGAATTTTTGGAAGCCCCAAAAATGCCGCCCTAGATTATGGACGTGTATTTTTCAACAACAATTGCAAAGAAATCACTTTGAAGATCACACTGGAAAATATGACTGTGATCGCATATTAGTGCTTCTTAACGACGAAAGAACAAAAGTATTTTTTTTTTGTAACGTTGCTATTGTAATATGTGATAATTGCTAGTAAATAACATTTAATGAGAATCACCACTATTAAATTATTTCGTTTCAGATTTTCTACTCCAGCACTTGGCATTAATTTGTAGTTAGTTAGGTTTTATACCAACCCTTTCTGTAAGTCAATGCAAAAGGGAATAGCTACACCCCAAGTTAAAAATTAGATTCCTTGTTTACCTTAGTAATGAATACAATAAAGTTAGTTTGACGAAATTCTTGTCATAGAATTACACAAGATGAATGCTAAAGTATTCAAATTTAATTTATTGATTAAATCGGCATTTACTTGGTAGAACTACATTATAACACTGTGAAAAAATAGCAACGTATTTTAGTTCTACATTTTCTTTTTTTTTAAGATATGGTCGATAAATATTTCGGCTCACGCCATCGTCAGAACTAGGTTTAAACGAACATTTGCTTATCTATATATAGCTGTGTAGAAAAGGTACACAATAAATCTTCACTTCTGTTCTAACGACCTAGCTTATTTCCTATTAGCAATAAAACTAAAAAAAAGTTAAAAATTGTACATGAAACTGAACAGGCGGCAATTTCAATGAGCTCAAATATCGGATGGAGATGGTTTATTACGGAAAGGAACAATTTACATTCAGTGGAAACGTTGAATACTGCAGTTTCGACAAGATAACATGATATTATATTCTCTATGTAAAACAATAATAATTTTGATTATGGATTGCTTAACAAAAAAAAAATGTTCAGTTCAACTCAACCGTTTTCGACTACATAGCAAGATATATTATAAATACGAGAATTTTCGGACAGCGACATGATAATGCGAAGTTGGGCCGTCCCAGTTCACCTCGACGGGAATGGTCCGTGAAACACTTGTATCAAAGCCGGCGTGGCCAAGGGAAACCATTAAAATATTAGCGTTGCCCGATCGGTCCGCTCGCCTAGCTATGTTTTATTTGCAGACAAGGTCGGCCAACTCGGATTCTGTCCGCCGGTTAAAGTTGGGCAATTTCATGTAAACGGAGCGAAATTAAAACACCGCGACAGACAATATGACTCAATCAAGAGCCGGGAACTCTGGTTATATTTTTGTGAAAGTAATCGCAATGTTGGGCGGCAGCTGTGATTGAAATGGGTAAAAACCAGGGTTTTTCGATTAACTGATTTAAAAAAATATCTCAATGAACAATTTGACGGATTGGTTCGTTGATATTTAATATAATGCACATGAATAAGAAAGGTAGGGAAAGAAAGCCGGAAAAAAATAAACTTTTCAAGCCGGAGTCGTGTTTTATTAACGACTCGACACGCCTTTGTACAATTACTTACTGACATAAAATATTTTTAATTATTCCACGTATTGTGTTATTAATTGTGACACTTGTTTGCCTCTATGAGGGGCATCATCTTCAGACTTACTATCGTACAGGTTAAGTAATGGTATAATTGCTTTCAATTACAGTATTGGTTAGAGGCTCTCATGTGCTGCCAAAAACAGCTTTAAAAAAATTGAAAAATTAATTATAATAATAAGTAAGTTATCAAATTAAAAAATAAGTAGATCTCTTCAAGTAATATTGATTGTGTGCCATTTTATTTCGACGGCTAAATGTAAATTTTACAACAATACAAAATATAAAAATAAGAGATAAAAAAAGCGTATTTGAAGAATAGCACGACAATTAAGTTTTCTCTATATTTTATATGTACGTATCTAAACACTATAGTATTTTAGTAAAAGTTCCAAACACTTTAACCCTTTGAACTCGAATGCCGCCATGGAAGTGGCATTTATTTTTATTATATAACTCGAATCGTACTATTAATTCCAAGTGAACGATGAATAATTTGTAATGTATTTTTCTTGGTATTAACTATAATTGGACCGTAAACCTTTGCTTTCGAGGGAGACATCATTTCATAATTTTTCATCAATTATCGAAATAATTTATGATATCGACTGAAGGTGCTTCATGGGATTTCAATATCAAATTTGAATTGTTACAACTTTGTACGATCCCACATGTTGTCACTAACGACCCGGGTCTCTTCTTTCGGCATCTTCAGGCATTCTATCACACGGATGCAACAGAACTGACATGGAATTGGTAACATTGTGTGCCCTCGTTTTCTTAGTGAGTTGAAAAGGGGCCACTGAGGCGTCAAAGGTTTAAAAAATAAAATGGTGACGTCATTTATCCCGAGAACGGAAGGAACATGAGCCATATGATGCCTCCCTTGGAGATATAATATATATATTTTACAAAACGAAACAAAAAAAAATACTTTAACATTTTAGCACTATAAGTAAAAGACGTCGCGGTCAAATAACATGTGCCAACGGTAAATCCGTCCGATTCCGGCTGGCGCAGGAAAAATAACAAAAATGATTTTCAGTCAATAATCGTCTCCGGGCGTGCTTAAAGAGCCGTGTCATGAGATAGACGGATGGTCGGCCAGCGGCCGCGATCACCGCCGTTGAATCATAATATTTACAGCTACACGCCCAGTAGAGCTTCACCGCATCTTATGTTATATGCCAGTCAGTGAATCGGATGAATTTGATGCAAACCGTTGAAAGAAAATACTCCCGATTCTTGATTTGCACTCAGGATACGTTCAGATTACGTTCCCATACAATTCATAGATAAAAATGTAGCATATACGCGCATGTCTTGTTATTCTAAAACGTAGAATTTTTAAATATGTCGTTTTATATTTTGTTTTAAATATTATATTATTGAGTTTATTTTGCGAGAACAATGCATCATTTGTCTTTTGATACACACTTATACACAAAGCGTATTATTAAAATTTATGGATTGTTTCGTTTTGGATGAGATATTTTTACACCCTTACCCGCACAAGAGGTTAGATGCAAGTAAGGTTGTGAAAATATCTAACCTCCAACAAACTGCCAACGTGCGTAAAAAATGGAATTTCATTAATATAATACAAAAAAAAACACGTTTCTTTGTTTTCCACAAGCTAGTTTTACATAGTGTCTTTGTGCTTTTAGCGTGTCTATTTTTTGCTATAAATTGCAAACATCGCCCAATCGCGCGTGATTAGATGGCCTGTATGCTTCACAACGACAACTCGCTAAAACCTCTCAATTGTTGAGATGGTTAATAGCAATATGCTCAAAGTTGACACTGATGTATACAATTATGAGCGGGTAAAAAGGGTCATAGTTTTCGTATTGAAAGCATATTTTTTGTTGGAGATAGCAGGAAAAGGTAAAAAAAAAAACAAGAGCGTCGAGGACATCATTTCTCGTTTTAAAACACACAAATCTTCCGATCGCGCGTTGAAACGTCGGTGTTCAATGCCGGTTATTGTTATCATTGAAACTGAACGTAGAGGTCTCGAATTCGAACAGTGCCTCCTTGTAGTTTGTGTGTATCTTCTATTTCACATGCATTCAATCTTGCTAAGAAAACGGTCCAACTGTTTCGTTTGAGATTAAGATTTGGCCACGGGCCATCAAAATGATAGTATCAATCCGAACGTAAATCGCTTGACGATATGATTGAACCGTAACAGGTTTAACGAACTTCGTTAATATGAAACACATTTTATTGGAGTGGCGATGTATAATCGAATTGAAAAAAATATACTGCCATATTAAGATGTTGTACGATGCTACTGGCCGCATAATTTTATTCAAATTAATAAGACACCGATTTACATAATGATGCCAGCGCTGGTAGGCAGAACCTAAGTGATTGTAATTTGAAAACACTTTGATGATCGATTCAACTGGCGTTTTTATGACCGTCTTTCGTAGAGGAAGTTGGTAATCACCATTTCTTTGTACACCACAAATCGGAACACCCGTAATATACGATGCAAGTATTACATATTTTCATTTTTGTGACTACAGTAGTCTCGTTTAATGTGATTTGTTAAACTTTGGCGAGATTTTATAATAACGGAGAAATAAAATCGGTGTATATATTTTCACCACATTCAATCCGCTTTTTGCTGAACCGCGAATAGCCAACTCTTACACACAATGAAATTTCTTCGAAAAATAACTTAGTACTTCCAATTCCAACAATCTTAAAATTATCATGAAAAATCAAAGTACAAATTTGAAAGTTTGTATATTTCCAAATGTTCACGATCCGTGTTTCACCTGTCGACATATTCAGGCAATAGAACTGTTATAAAATAAATATTTTACATCGGTTATATACAAAAGGAATTACACAGGAAAAATAAAGACCCTAAGGCTACGAGCAAAATATACATCTGAAATAATTTTAATTATAGTGAAATTCAATTTTGGAAATGATAATTTTACAATAGTCACTACCATTAAAATGTAATTGATTACTTCAATATTTAGGTTACCTGATTATTTTTAATTGGTGTATTACGATGAGATCAAATATTGGATGTCATAGTATAAAACTAAAATTTTTCAGATTGTCGATTGATTGGACTTATCTGATAGCAAGATAACATTAGGAAGGTATAATGGATCGTTCAATATAAACAATGGAATTCACTGAGAAATGTTAATGTGTCTTTGTTTAATCTAAGTGGTCTATATTTGAATGTAGGGGTAATCAGTTTTTGTATACCTACCGCCCACTTTTTCATCGCAGTAGTAAAAAAAATCTAATGACCAATCGGTATCGGTAAAATTGTGATTATAAAACTTTTGCCGCACACAATGACGATCACTGCTCTAATGTATAGAGTGCACGTGGTTTTCCCTCGTAGAGTAGTGAAATTAAATCAAGGTGTATTAAAAAAAATAGATTGCAAGTGACAGTTTTGAACCTCCTAAATTTTAGACTTATTAACAAAATGCAATCAGCCGTATCAACAGTTGAGACGTTAGCTCTCAGTGGATAAAGGCGTTGACTATCATTTCTTGATGAAATGAATAAAGTGGAACGGTTTCCTTCTTCGCGAGGATTATCAAGTGATGCAATACAATTTAAAACAAGATTATTGCACAAGTTTTGAAATAATAATTATTAAAGTTTCATTTAACGTTAAGAATATGCCAGCATTGAATGTTAAAGCATTAATTCAGCGGTATTAATGCTTAACATACTAACGGCGATTGTAAGGGCGAATCAGGCTATATTTTTGAGTATCAAATATCAACACTGGAACCAGCCACGTAATTCCGAGGGTAAAATTGATTTCAGGGTAGTTTTCCAGCTTTCATTTTGCGCTGAAATAGTAATAAAAAAGTCGTGTCATGTAGGGTCGAGCGAGGCGTCGCGACGCCGCAGTCTCCGTCGCGGTGTCTCTCGCACTCAATTTATCTGTCGATAAATCCGCCAGTTACTCACCACTTGGCACCGACGTCTACAGCGGAGGCAAGCTGACTGGCCAATGTTCGCATGAATGGATGACGTTGTGTATTGGACGCGTTCTGTTCGCATCGACCGAGCTTTATTTATGTATCTCGCCTATACTAGTTTGCGATAGTGATGTCGGGTGCTATCTTTTCGGGTGTTCGACATCACCCTATGCTTTCTGTCGACTAGAACAGCGGTCGGCAACCCATACCGCGAGTGCCCGTAGGCAAGCACGCCAAGATAATTTTTTTTTTAAATAAGAACAAAAAATTGAGCGTTTTTGAATTGTTGCAAGTTTGTACGATTCCACATGTTTTGTCACATACGACCCGATACAACAGAATTGGCGTCATTTCTATTGTATCCGTGTGATAGAATGCCTGAAGATGCCGAAAGGCGAAACCCGGGTCGTTAGTAACAAAACATGTGGAATCGTACAAACCTGTAACAATTCAAATTTGATATTGAAATTCTATCAAGCACCTTCACACCATACCACAAATTATAAAAAAAAATTAGCGTTAACTTCTAAACTTGAACCTTAAGGGAATCGATAATGTTCAAACATTGTAATTATTTATGGTGTAGTTAATTAGCGTGCACTATTGTAGTCAAATAAATTGTATTAAAATATAATAGATTTACTAGTTTTACTTTAGACTTACTTATCAGTATTTTGAATTACCAGTTTTTTGGTACGCCAATACATTTGGGTTGCCGACTGCTGGACTAGGGTCTTCAATATGAACTTTTGTTTTTTCAAAAATAGATAATATACATATTTATCGATGATTTAGTTGGAAGTTTTCATATTTACATTATTTGCTTCAATTCATCAAATATTTTTCCGTTGCCATACGCAAAATTATGGGATGTTATTTTTGGTGAAATCATATATAACACCAACAAGTATAGATGTAGAGCTATTAATTTTGATTCAAAATGAACATCAAAAAAATTACCTCCGGGTTCATATAGTAGAAGATATTATTTTACCGAATTCTCACTTTTGATATTAGTGATAGGCGAAAACCTGGCCATATATTTCTTCCGACGCATACGAGTATTTGTACAAAAATTAGATTAAATACTATTCCGTGATGAATAATATTACGTAGAGCGAATAAAATTTGAATAGACTGCAAAATTAAACTTTTCAAATGCTGTATGAAATTCACAAAATGTTAGTCGCACTAAAACCAGACGCTTAAAAATTCAAAAGCACTGAATTTATAGCACCCATATAATAGAATTCTCAAGTAATTAACGCCACACTGGATGGATACATATTTAATCTAATAGAAACTCGGAAAACTTACTCGTTCGCGCGATGACTTTGGACAATATACACCAGTGGAGAAAGACTGTTTTAAATGACTATTAAAAGTTAATTCGAAAAATGTGTAAAGATTGCATAAAAACCACTTTTCACGCGTGAACTATCTTTTCACGTCAAAAAGGCAATAAATAAAAACTTGTGCACTTCCATCCCAAAAATGTACTGCGGTCGTATTATTAGCATCAGTGGTCCTAAGTAAATGTGTGGCCGCATCAAAATTTTCATTATGAGATGTGATAAAAAAATAGCAGTTGCATTTATAAAAGGAAATTCTGGTATGTTAAATGAATTTAAAAATATTATTAATTTAACAAATTGTCGTGAAAAATACATTCTTTTAAAAATAGATGTTTACTATGAAGCTGTTGGTGATCCGTACATGATAAACACTGGTCTAGGCCCGGGTTTATAGTACAGGGACGCACTTGAAATGACATTCAATAAACAGTTCAGTGTTAAAAAGCTTAATTGGCATTTGAATAGATTTTAATAACTCATGATTCGATAGTCTAAAAAAATATACTATTAAGCTGTTAATAAGAAATTTATAACTAAACGTAACCTAGTGATTTCAAATGGGTGGGTATTTCAGTGTATTGTGGGATTTAAAATCAGATAACATATCATTATAAAAATAAAATTATTCAGATTGTTGACTGTTTGGGTTAATCTCAACTTAAGGATATAGGAAGAGAGAATAAGAATGGTTTAATTGTTCATTTAATAAAGGCACATAATCCAACTGTGCTCTTTTCATCGAACCTCGATGATTTAGCGACGAAAAATAAAAATTGTATTAATTACAGTAAAGGCCAGAGTTGCTCATCGCGAGTATTATACGCAGAAAAAAGTCAGGCACTAAAATGTGAATATTTCATTATTAGAAATCGTAGGTTTTCGATGTTGTATATAATTTAAAAGCGACTGGTCTTGTGTTTTTCGACGATATGGTCTATTGCCTAAAATATTTTATGCGTTCTCTAATTAATAGACGTTTAAAATAACATTCTATAAACTAACATGCATTCTTCGACACTGATATTAATAAACTCACACATTTGTACTGTAGTACCGATAGAGTACTGAGAGGGTCTTAATTTTAACGGGTTTGCGACGTAATTATTTCAAAGAGAGATCCTCTTTGTGGGAAGGATTAGTTTGATGTCGTTCACAATGCAACGGAGAAAGGAGGCGAGAAAAAGTGAGTGCAATTGCTCAGAAACTGCAAACGGAATTCGATTGAAGCCGACTTGGAGTGGGAACTTTTTTCATAAACAATGTATTGTTTATTGATTGAATTGGCATTCACTTGGTAGAACTCCATTATAACACGGTGAAAAAAATCGCAATGTATTTTAGTTCTACAAAATTATTTTTAACAAATATAGTTGATAGCTATTTCGGCTCACGCCATCGTCAGAACTATCTGTAGTGTGTTGTTTGTTTTGTTATGTGAAATCATCGAGTCCTGGATTAGAGAATTAACTCTGAATGCAGTGAGATATCTGCGTATTGTAGACGAATCTTTAGGCCAACGGATTAATTTATTCATTATTAAGGGATAAAGAGTGAATTTGATTCTTAACAAAAAAATAATAGAGGATGAACGTATTCTCTTGTCACTAGACGTTGTGAGTGGATAAAAATCAAACAATAAAAGCTCCAATTATAAAAAAAAACTCTCAATAAAAAGTGATTATGTTTGGAGGTGTATTAAAAATATAATTTACTGATTACGTTTATGGCGTAAACAGTCACATATTGTGTTTCATAAATAAATAAAAAAATTAGCGAGTTTCAGACAGTAGAGTGAAACACCTTTTTTACATTTGCGAAAGGATCAATAAATATAAGAGGAAAATGTAAATTCGGGGTTAGAAAAAGTTAGAATATCTTTTATTTGGATAATAGCAGAAATCTTTTTGTGTTGTTCAACAGGTTTTTCGATCTTTAAAATGGATAAGAATGCTTCTTCTTGTACGTTATCAATGCTAGTGAACCACTCATATATTACAAATTAAAAAGGGTATTTTTACAAAATTTTGAGTTAATGATCACCAAGATTATGCACTTTATTCACTCACCAGTCTGATTGTATTTTAGTATTGAAATGCCCGAAGATGGAAAAAAACACGTGGAAGCGCGTGGTGTTTGAACAATTTAAGTATGATATCATCAGGTCTGTGGAGTTGCGGTATTTTGGCCGGAGTCGTAGTTGTGAAAAACGATTAGAAGATTTTGAAAACTACCTCACGGTTTGCCAGATTGGTAGGTTTATCTTCAATCTAATGCGCATAAATAGGAAAAGTAGAAAAAACCTGACAAAATTCAGCTTGTTTTAGACGGAGTCGTGTTGTTGGTCAATGTCGGTGTCAAGTCGTGTTTTTATCAAAGATTTCAAAGCCTTAGATAAAATTTCATCAAACACCCTCAGTCGACATAGTTAACAATCAAATACATCCGACACGGTCCCTACATCACAGATTGACATTTTTTTTTTGTACAAAATCAGAAATGAATGGAAAGTTCGGTTAAAGCAAATATGTATTCAAATGGGATACGGAAACTCCGTCCGAACGGCGGAAGTGGCTGTCGGCATGAAATGGCCTTACGAACCTCGAAAATAAAACGTACAAGTGGGTATGCCAGAGGAAAAAATGGGCGGAGGCGACCGAAGCACAGTTAACCCTTGTTCATCGCGACCCCCCGGCGAGTGCGGGTTCGCTATATCGCGATCGATTTTTAAAGCCGGCATTCTGTTGTACAGACTCAAATTACGTGATTGATTTATTCAAGATGTTATATTTGAGAATTTTGAACTATATTATGTGTTAGTCTCGAAGGAAATGTGCAAATCAGAGCTGTAGTCGTTAAAAAAATAACTAAAACTAATATTGGTCAGGTTTTTCCTACCTTTCCTTTTCCTATTTATGTGCATTAAATTAAAGTTCCCCCAACCAATCCGACAAATTGTTCATAAAGATATTTTCAAATATCGTCTAACCGAGAAAGTAATCGGAGCCGCTCGTTTTTCACGATTCCGACTCCGTAGTTATATTGAACATAGAATGTACCTACATACATATATATATTAAATAATAAAAACACATTTTGTACCACTATTTACATAATATATTTTATTACTAGGTTTATTTTATGTGAGCATTATCAACTGAATATCATATCATGCTATCAGCTGATAATGCTCTCGATGAGCGTAACCGGTTCTGATCATAAAATATATATTGTGGAAGTAGTACTAAAATTGTGTTTTTATTAATTAAAATACCATGCCTTTCCACCAAGAACTAACACTTAACACCTTAAAGTGATTCATATATTAAATAAAGTATAATACTGCGTTCACATGTAGTGACATTTATGTTCTAGTAGAGCGAATTTTTTTCTGTCTCGTCACCGTTTTCTTTTCTCATGACATGTATGTAAAGCATACAATAGTATGATTTATTCACTGCCTTTGAAAATTTCGCAAATCGTTTTAGATTAGGGTCTTGAGTCTCGAAACCATTTTAGATTAAAATTGGATCGTTGAAACATTGTGCGGTTCCACAAGTTTTGTTATTAACTATCCGGGTTTCGCTTTTCGGCATCGGGCACTCTATTATATTGGTGCAACATAACTAACACGCAATAATCAATTTGCATCGGTTATACACAAGGGTAATTAATTACAAAAGAAATACACAGACCCTAAGGCATTTTAATGAGGGGACAATAAGTATAAATTTAATTATTATATTACGTCACCTGATGTTCAATTCTTATCGTTACCCACCAATTTGAAATAAGTAGGTATCTCAATGTTTAAAACTTTTGATTGCCATTTTAATTGAATGAATACTTTTGAAAGATATTTCAAATTTATATTTGGATCCTTGCTTTAGGGTCTGTGTTTCAACTCTTGTATATAACTGATGTAAACTGTCTATTGTGCGTCCGCTTTGTTACATCCGTGTGATAGAATGCTTGAAGACACCGAAAGGTAAATGCCCGGGTCGTTAGTGACAAAACACGTGGAATCTGAGAAAGTTTTAAGAATTCAAATTGACTAAAAATAGTAAAGTATTAGTATGATGTATTATATTATCATCTACTAGCTAACTTGTGTTGCTGCGATATCATGAAATTCAAGGAAACTCGTTATGATAACAAACAATTTCATTGTTAATAGTGTCTTTTTAATTCTAATTATTTACTAATTAATAATCTACTAATTATTTTGGTAGAGAGTGGTATGCTAGAAACATTTGCGGAAGTTTTATATTGATCGGATGAATGGTGTCGTAATGCATTAAGGACAAACACACACACACACTAATTGATTTGTATGAATGTATATATATATATATACAAACTAAATATTTAACATGTTTAGTAATCAATCTGTTTAATTTGTCAAATTATACAAACGGTATATCATGTATATTAGGAAAAGCGAAAAGTAATAATAATTTTTAAAGGCGTGACTTCGAATCAGTCTGCTGCCGGCTGCCGTTTAGTAGACATGTACATTTTGAAGTTCTATTAGTTTACTACTATTTTTACTTGAAAATATTTTTTTTTCAACTATAGAAAAAAATTCAATGCCAGAGATTAGCGAGACACACAAGTGTGATATTTTATACTGTTTTTGTTTGATAAAGGAATGAAAGCAAAAGAAACCACACAGACCATATGGGAAATGTGTTGTGGAAATGTTTAACATCAAAAACGCCACCTCGCTCATTCAACGCGAAAATTTCGCTCAACGCGACCGCGCCCGGCACGTAGCCTCGCGATGCACAGGGCGGGAGGGAGGTTGTCTGTATCCAAAGGCGGAATTTCGTCCGAATTGGTTTTAAAAAAGATATTCCTTGATACATGTTATGCTATAATGAAATTTTATCGTTTATGCCAATACTGATATTGAAGATACCGACATATCGATTGACGTCATAATATATTTACGCTGATAGTATCGCATTTTCGATAAGTCTGAATTCAGATAAATTTAATCAAAGTCATAAAACTGGGCGAGGAGGAATCGATTAAATATTATCTACGCATAAATCGATACACATATCTGACATACATATCGAAGATGAACTCGGGAAAATCCCGAAATGAAAATATAGGTCAGTGGCGCCTCCTATTTAAGAAAAATCAAAACCTTACGAATATTCACATAAAAAAATATTCGCTTTTGTGTTATTGACCCTTTCCACGTCATAGAGAGCACAATATTATTTCGTTGAGTTTTTTTTTAAATCAGTGTTGTCATTCAGTGCGCGACATTTATTCTGAATGCCAATTTTGCCATGGTGAAAAAATAGCGATGTATTTTAGTTCTACAAAATTTGTAAGGTATATAACTGATAGCTATTTCTAGAGCTATAGTTCAGATGATGGAGTAAGCTGAAATATTTTTATCCCCATAATCAGTCTGGTTCTACATTTTAGAAGAGAAAATAAATCATGTCTAAGACTTTTTAAAATACACCGGGAATATGTAATTTCACATTATTAAGAATAGTGAAATTCTCATTTTGGTCTCTCAAATTGAAAGAAATATGTGTATCAAACTATTAAAATGTCCAATAGAAAGTCAGTTGGATAAAGCTACATGCCTCTAGGTCAGTGGTTCTTATATATGACCCCCGGCAGTTTTTAGTGACATTAAAAAAAAGTGCTTTTACAAAATTTATTTATTTTCAAATTCATTGAATACACCTCACTTGCCCAGCATTTAGCGTCTAGCAGAGTTGTTCATAGATAATTAAATAAATACCGATATCTTGAAAAATATTGTCTTTTATTAAATATTAAGTTACGAGTCGATCGATTTATTAATAATTGCAACTCTTATTTTCATCACATTTCAAAACAAAAATTTTGTGCGGACATGAGACATATCCGTATGACCGCTGATGTTTGTAATGCGGACACAGTGTAATATTACATGAGCACCGCAGGTGATTTAGTTATGCATTGCAATTATTGCGTATTTCTTCGAAACTCGCCGCAATGTTGTTACTCACCTCGCAGTAAAATTACATTCTGCAGTCTTCTGTTGATAAATTAGCACAACAGATTACGCCGAAGTAATGAAATTATAAATTCCGCCCGCCGGCAGAACGTGTCGGTTGTGAGGCTTCCGGCGGACCCGCGGGGTCAAGGTTCGACACCTGCCTCCGTGTCTCTGGCACTTTGCACGGGAGTTTCCCGAGGACGTTTCCGCTAAGGAGGGAACCTCGCCGGTATCGAGCGGACACCGTCGGCGGCTGCCCACGGAAACTCGCAAGAGAACTTGGCAAGTGAAGAAAGCCAACGCGAAATAATAATTTCATTGATCACCCGACCAACTATCATGCACGGCTGGCAGTATTTTTATACGTGATTTGGCAGAGAATTTCACGGTCTGGCATTTATTTCCACACGACAAAGAAAATGAAAATACAATTGTTTTTAGTGCAGATACAACTTGCGTGGGTAGAAAATATGAATGGCGGAGTTACAAAAGAGTAAATGGAAAAACTTTCGAATTAAAGTACATGACTTCTGATGAAAAAAAAACCACAATTGAAGCAGGGAGAGTGTGTAACGTAGTAAATAATAAAACGAAACTGTTGTAAGTTGATTTTGTAGCCACTTACGGACAAATTGACAGGATTGATCGAGAAAATTTATTGGTCGGTTTTAGGCGCTGATGTGCATCGCGGTCTGATGTTAATACTGAGATGATTATTATTAAGGACACCTCAAAAAATATGTCAATTGTTGCGTATCGCTTTGCCGATAGCACATAATAATTAAATATTGTCCGATCACTGTTGTAAATAGCATTATTAGCAGTCGTTAAGCGTTTACAATATTTAAGTGCTGTGATTGTCTCGGGAGCAATCGCCAAAAAATTCGGAGCCTGCACTTAAATGTGCAGGTCAATACACTCGCTGTAAGACGTATCAAATTTGCAAACTTACTAGCCACCGAGTCGGAGTGACTCGTAAACCCGACTGTTGTCGGCCTATTGGCCAGACCGATTTGAGCAATTCTACTCGCTCTTTCGACAAGAGAGAACAATCCCAAATAATAATCATTCAAATGTAAATAAAAAAAGTGGACGGCGGCCCTGCAGACCCTATCAACTATGCATTAGCTCCGTGGGTTGAAATTATCCCATAAAAATCGAACGAGTTCGGGTTACAACGGAACCCGATTGCAACATACAGTGAAAAATAATGCTACAACGCTGTGCCTCAACAGGCAAGGAGAGACTATATACAGCAAGAAGTTATCGAGAGTTTTTTCATAGTAAACGAGCATGCATGCCGTTGAAAATAAATGTATAATACCGCCAGAAGAAAAGCGTAAAACATATTATGATTATGGATATTAAAGACAAATAAATAATTAATTAATGATTTCAGTTTCGGAAATAGACAAAGTGAAACAATGATTCTACGTTTTTCAAGGGATATTCTTAGATAAATACTGAATTGATTTTTGAAATATTCAGTCTTGCAGTACCCTAAGAGAATGGGTTAACATCGTTCCAATGCGTTCCACTGTACTCGCAAGAAAAAATAGTGGGCACCACTGATTTATAGGGTTGCCAACCGTCCCGGATGCCAAATGCTAAATTAACCGCCCTGTGCATACGAAAATACGTGATACGCGCACTTTGACTGTACCATTCTGCGCTATCCCGTATTACGTATGCGCTTGAGAAAAATAATAAACATTAGCACTCAAACCGTTAGGAATATGCACATGCCCCAACAACATGTGACTAAAAGTCTTCACAAGTAGTTCTTCAAGGGCTAACGAAGTGTGTTCGGCCAGTTTACCGATATTTCTTAATTTTCATACATATTCTTCAAAAGTCAGAGGCGCGTATAATGTCGTATGTAAAAAAATATGATTTTTGTATATTTCTCGGAAAGTATCCTGCAGGTATGGCGGTTAAGCTAGGTTGTGACTGACTGATATAATGTGAAATTTTGAACTATTTGTTCCGGAATCGTCACACAAACAGTTGGCAACCCTAACGGTGCATTGTATTGAATATAGCCAAGGAAAATGAATTCGAGCGAGGTTGCAACGAAACGATGATAAAAATGTAAGTAGCGTATACCTCGAACACTATCATAAGACATCGAAAGACGTAGAATCGCCCGAATCGCGGATGCCTAATGTTGCTTCTCAAATTGGATTGTTTCGTTTTTACGGACATAAAATAACGCCGAGTCACGGAATACGTCATAGTTTGGTTACTATTTGTAAACACTGTTGCCAAAGTGGGCAGATAAATGAATTGGCGCCGGAATAAAACGGCGCAAGCAATTGTGTGCAGTGCGGACAAGCCTTCGTCAGTTTTTGGTTGGGCAACACAGACAAGGGCTGTGTAAAATTTGTCATACTAAGCAGAACAAGTATCGCAAAGTAAAAGTTAGATGGGGAAAAAATTACACGCCGCTAAATGCAAGAACTAATCAGTACATTGTGGGCATCCGAAAGTTTTCCGAGGTTTTCTCGCTGACTTGCGGTCAAGTGATCTTACTTATTTGTTTTAATATGCATCGTAAGTCCACAGAGAAGTGTTTCGACAGAAAGTGTTAACGAAGTCTTGCTGGTTGTAAGTCGCTAATCTTTTCTAGAGGCTTCGAATCGGAAAATTACGAGTACAAGAGTTGTTTAGCCACTTGATTTCTATATTTTATAATCATATTGTTAAGATAATTTATGATATCGATTGAAGGTGCTTGATGCAATTTCGAAATCAAATTTGAAATGTTAAAAATGATTGTATCAAAACGGGGGAGATTGTAAATCGTCTTATCAAGAAATTTTTAGATATATTCAAGTAATATTCTTAACAAACAGCTTAATCTTCCGACTTCCCCCGTTATTAAGCGATCTTACGTGAGATTAGGTCAATGAGCCGACAATAACATGAATAAAATTCCGATATTGCGTCACCTGATGTATAATTCCCATCGATACCCACCGATTTGAAAACAGGTATCTCTAAGTTAACAATTATCTAATTGCATATTATCGATAGTTGATAACTATTTGTTGTAGAATCCTTTCATGAAAGACTCATTAACAGTATTCAGTGTTAATAAAACTTACTAACGTCAATTGAGTGTCATTATAATGAAATTAATAGTAAAGTATGTATAAAATTATTTTAGATTTATATTTGGATCCTTGCTTAAAGTCTGTGTTTTACTCTCGTATATAACTGATGCAAACTGTTTACTGTTTGTCAGTTTTGTTGCATCCAAGTGATGGAATGTCTGAAGATGCCGAAAGGCGAAACCCGCGACGTAAATGACAAAACATGTGGAATCGTACAAAGTTCCAACGATTCAAATTTGATAATTCGATAAAACGAAATCCGAGTGGGTGTTCGTCTATAACTCGGTGTGTAATGTTTTCCAGAAATATTGATTCCTTTTCCACTATTATGAACCGCGTTTGTATCAGACGTTAGAGTTTGCCCTTTGGTTCTCGCATAGCACGGCAGCAGATAAACATAACCGAGTAAAGGCAGGCACGTAGCGATAAACCAATAAACGAAATTGCCTATACGGCATGTCTTGCGAGTGGAACACCGCAGTCGATCTATTGAGGAAATCGTCCTTCATTAATAAGTAAGTCAACAGCGCTTGCAGTATACATTTTCGTTCGACTCTGATTCGAACAACGTGAGGCATTAGGTCTATTATTATTTCGAGGTTTATCGAGTTTGAATGACGCAGAAGGGGGGTAAAATGTCAGCTTTGGAATTATAATAACAGTACGCGTGTATAGATTAGTTTTTAAGCCAATATTTGTACAATTTGTAATATTTGTACGTACAAATCACATCGGACAAGATATAAAATACACCGTATCACGGTATATAACTGTTTATCACTGAAAGAAAAATAAAAGCCGTAAAAGCTACCGAACTTTATAAATTTGTAGAGAAAATATACGAGCACTTTGGGATAATATTTTTACATGTTTTCGTTAAACCTCACAAAATATATTTTCTATTTTTTGTACGATTCGAGAGGAAATTTCGACGATCATTGATTACGGCTAATTTACTGCAGTCAATGAGGCGTCTGGGTTCGAATTCGAACGGGCCCTCACGCGGTGTGTAACATTGGATATGGAGGACTCACCTAAGCGGAGCTCTCCGAAGTTGCCGCATCCTATTTTCTTGCCAACTCGGAAGTTGGGCCCCACCATAAGCACGCCCGAGGACGAGCTGACAGAGTGGCGAGGGGCGTGCATGCCTCCGCCCCCTGCCCCACCCCCCGCTACGCCGGCACCAGCTCCCAAGCGACCCCCCGCACCCCTGGAATGAAAAGAAAAACAAAAAGATTAGTACATCAAGGAGATAATGACAAAAAACAGTTAATGTAAACCCACGGCTACACAAACATTTTAGTACTATTAAAACAATTTCATACAGTGGGTGATCGGTTAACGAACATAATCTGTTCCAAGACTATGTTCGCTATCCGAATTGTTCGTATACCGAAAATTATTAAAAAACAGATTGTGGAGTGGATAAGTGTGTATAAATGGATTAGGAAAATCGTTTTAGTTCGCTATCCGAATATGTGTTCGTTGTCCGAATACAAAAAAATCATTCGTGATAGTGTTCGTTATCCAATACGTTCGCAGTTCGCAGTTCGTACTATTCGTTAACCGATCACCCACTGTATTTTCATTAGTGGAACCAGTTTCGCACATCGCGTGCATTATCAACTGACACAAAACCAGACTTAACATTCTTGAAAAATTGTACATTAAGGGACTTCAAAAGGGGTATTCTGTCTTATTCTCGTGTTCTTTATTATATCCTAAGAATCGTTCAACAAAGTTTTTTGTGCTTTGTTGATGATTATTAAATAATATAAAAAAATATATTTCAATCAAAACTTTGAAAGTTACGTTCGTGAAATCGGGTAAAAAACGATTCCGATTAATTTCATTACGCCATATAACAAAAACGTAAATGTCACATTAGGGAGGGCAAAAAATCACCGAGCGTTCTTATCTATCGACTGTAGAGGTTACCATTTAAATAAATCGTTTTCGATGTCCTATCGGCTATCGCTCGACACGCCCCATTACACTTCGCCTGGGAATTAAGTTTTTCATTAGCTTAAGACCACACACTTTCGGTTTATCCAAGAGAATTATTTTATAGTAGGCGTTGATTGATTTTTTTTAATACTTATCTTTTTATCATGTACTCTCAGAAAAATAAATCTTCAATATAATTCATTTGAACGAAGATTTACTAAATTATTTTATCGAAAGTTTTGTCGGCAAGTGAGATATTGCTGTTCATTTAGTCGTTCACATGACTTCATTAAAATCCCATCAAATGCTTTATTAGAACAATTACTAGGACGTTATTCACACCAGAATTGTCTTTTCACTATTTTCTCATAAAATTAAAAAGGATGGATATTATATTTATTAAATTGGCATTTACCATGGAGAAAAAGTACACAGCAGTATATATATAAGTATATATACTTAAAAACATAGTTCTGATGAGGGTGCAAGCCGAAATCGCTATCAACTATAATACATTGCTAATTTTTCACCGTGTTAGGACGCATATTTCTAAAAATCACTTAAGTTTTTAGCCACCACTTAGTAATGTATCGACAATTTAATATTATAAAGGTCAAAACCGGTTTCTCCTATCGTAGGCATTATCAACTGATTGTTATAATTTAAATAGAGCTGAAAATTATTTTATTGATGAAATATTTCTACAAAGCATATAAAAAAAAGTTCACCAAAAGGAGTATCAATGCAACATTCGTATCGAGTATGTAGATCAATTCAATTATTAATTTTTGAAAATGTTCTTATAGTAACATTATTTGAGTAATATAACATTTTGGACATAAAAAATAAATAAGTGGTATAGTAGCAATTATTCAATGCGTCATAATAATCAAATCGGTAGTTATTGAAATTACTTCAGATAAATATTGAATTGCGAGCCTTAGGGGCTATATTAATCGCATTTCCTCCTTCTAAAAACAACAAAAATGCTAGAATGGTTGCATTTTTTCCAAAATCAATGGACCCAGCGCATGCCTATCGATTCTAAAACGCAATTGTGAGTATATATGCGATAATGCAACCCATTTATTTTTTGATAAATATGTACACGGACACAGTAAAAAAAAAAATGTCTCTTATGTGAAGAGTGTTATTTCAAAATCATACAAAAAGATTCTCGGGTGTATAAATAATATTTACCATCAGGTACGGTGGAATTATTCAAGTCAAATTCCGCGGCAGTCCAAGTTTTATGTAACGGTTTGCGCGTTTGTGTTGTCAGTGCGCATACATTGAACCCTACTAAGCATATCTGAATTTCGGGTCCAAGTTTGAACACAAAAGGGTCGAGAGCACAAACGTCCCTATATCACGCCATTTAAATAATAATGAAATACATAATCGGTCGGTGCTACAACACAATACGGAAGCCAATGTAGACGTTGACATTTCCACTACACGGCCAATAAATAAATTGAAGCGAATCGGCTTTTAGTCTTAGGTTAACTGACGTAAGCTTTGTTCGGTTATTAGTTACGACACTTTATTAACTGGCAGTGAGCAATACAACCTGATCTCATTTTTGTACCTTTAAGTTCTAGACCATCGTTTTGAAACAGTGCTCATACAAGCATGTGTGAACTCTATTTATCCCCATCAACCCAAATATAATAAAAATGTCTCCGACTTTGCAATTAATTAGGAAGTCATTTCGTTATAAATTGTTACAATTCTAAATGCGCATTTACGTTTCGAACAAAGCTTAAAAGTTTTATTTCTGGGTATACCGAACTTCATAAACAGATAATCGTCAAAAAATGAAAATCTGAACAAACATTGTTTCCAAACTTCTTTGTTAGAAAAAAATACCCAACACAGAGCGATAGTGTGGTTGAAATCAATTCTATGCGTAAAGAACCATCGTCTTTTGAAATTGATGCGTATACTATTTCTACCGAAGAAGAGAATGATTTCAAACCACATTGATGGTTTCAATCAAAATAAAACAATAATCAACAATTTAATTCAAAACTTTTTTATTGGTATTTTGAGCATATTTTATCTGGCTGTTTTAAAGTTATGTGGATTTGAAAATTCACTGAATGTATCCCTACCTTTTTGTATGGAAGTAGAGTCTTTTTTGTGGGATATATTGTGGAACACAATCTAACGCATAAAAAGAGGATTTACTGTGCACAAAACAAATGGTTCAAGAGCTAAGCGATAATTAACAGGTAATCGTATAAATGTGAGATATGAGCGAAACTGGTCTTGACCATAAAATGTATGGTGAAATAAGTATTAAAAATGTGTTTTTTTATGTAAAATATCAAGAAGTGACAGTAAACACTTAAAAAGTTTAAAATGTTTAATGCAAATTCAAGACAACGGCGCCAATGCGACAGTTTAGCAATATTATTATTAGCTACACAGAAATGTCAAAAATGAAATTTTTAAATTTGATCTATACAGTGGAACCCCCAAATTCACTACTCCGAATTATGCGCTGGCTTGAAATATTAGCCACAAATCCACCAATCGCACAATCGCTTGGCTGCACACACACATCCAGACGGCCTCTGTGCAGTGCATACTCGGATTTTGCGAGCACTATATATTTCGTGCATATATTATTTTTGCAAAACTAATAATAATAGTAGTTTTTCATTTATCGCCGAGATTCACACGGTCCGTGTAATTGGGAGATTTAAATATTTTCTAAATACTGATTTACTTTAGTGTAAATGGGGGTTTTGCTGTGAATATATATAAAACTAAAATGTACGTGTAAGCGATACGTCATTGACACATGGTTATGATTTGATTGCTTTCGGTGATCAAATAACACCATATCTAATCTACTTATATTTCCTCCTCAGTGTGATACAGCCGCCCTAAGCCGCGCCGAATAACATAATCTTGTTGCTTTCGATAACGGAAGTTAAATATTGACTAGTTGTATAAAAGCAGATACCGCACGTTGACTATCAACTCGAGAGTATATTGTGGGTCACAGAAATTCATCATCTCGGCTCGGCGTTCGCCAGTATCGAACGATAGCAGCCGTAATTATGTCAATATCGATTGATAGGAAAATATTATATTATTTTTAGAGATGTCGATGTAAACAACGAAGGGTGTTCAGAAAGTTGATTGAATGTCGCATGTGTAGTGAAAATAAATGTTATAGTAAGAATTATTAACCATTACCGCTCGAAAACAGTCGTCGCTTCGATAATGGATGATGAATAAATATGGAAGATTTACTGCAAAGTGCAAAGCGGATAATTTCGATTATAATTGTAATTGAAAGAATATATATTATCATGTAAATCACATTTTGATGACTAGGCGCCATATTCACATACCGACAATTCAGTTCTGTGGGATCTGTGTGATAGAATGACTGAAGATGCCGAAGGGCGAAACTCGGGTCGTTAGTGACAAAATATGTGGAATCGTACAAAGTTTTAAAATATTAATTGAATTGGCATTTACTTGGTAGAACTACATTATAACTCGGTAAAAAATTAGAAATGTATTTTAATTCGACAAAATTTTTATAAGCTTCAACAATTCAAATAAGAAAACCTATAATATTTAAAATAATAACTACACATTTTTTAGATATATTCTATGATCAGGATCGGCGCTCGGATGCCACCAAAATGGCGTCTAGACATCGAAGTATGATATACAATACATTTTTTTTTCAACAACAAATATAATCGGAAATAAACTCATAGCATTTGCCAAAATTTGGTATTGAAATTCCATTAAGCATCTTCAGTACGTGACAAAGTAAAGTGACAGTTAATGCTTTAAAAGTGAACCAAGACATTATATTTAAATCAGGGCTCGGAGTCGGAGTCGTGAAAAACCAGCGACTTCTTCGAATAGACGATATTGACAAATATCTCAATGAACAAGAACAGATAAATCGTCCTCGTTTGAGATCCAATATAGTGAAATTTGACTATTCTCTGGATTGATTGGTTGATCTTCACATTATATGCACGTGTGCATAGAAAAGGTTGTAAAAACCTGACGCAGTAAAATATTTTTTAGTCGGACGCGTGTTGGCCAATGTCAGAGTCAGAGTCGTGTTTTTGTGACGACTCCAGAGCCTTATAAAAAATATTTTGGATACAAATTGACCTCTAAGCCTGAGGTCTATATATTTTTGTGTTATTTCACTTGTATATGACTAATGCAAAGTGTTTCATCAGTTCTATTGCAATCGTGTGATAGAATTTCTAAAGATATCCAGTCAATTTACGTTTATTCGCAATAAAATCAAGACGAAATATTTTCTTCTTTTAATAATTACTAACGTTGTTATTCTCATATCGATATATTTTCGTGCGTTGTGTGAAAAAACAAACTGTAGAACAGAAAAAAGTCTATTAATAATAGGGTGAAATATAAACTATGATAGACTGTACTAGCATCAACCGATACACAAAAAGTGTTACATAAATTATATACTATAATAATTGTTATGGCATTGACATATTAAATAATGCATACGAGCCATTCATCAATTTCTATGGCAGAAGGCAAATTGCACTCCCACGTCCAAGATTTTAAAAATAATTAATTAAAAAGCATCGCGTATCAATTCATAAATTATTCAATTTATTTCACTCAGTATAATCGAATATTTATTTTGTTAAAGTGTTTTTATTACGTTTACAATATATATATACTTTCGGTAAACTTTGCAACATCCGATCGTCTTTATGGATAGAGGATTGATTACACGTTTCAAATAAAGGGATGTAAAAAAATAGATACACTTACAAAAATTGTGCTTATGTGACTGAAAATCAATTTAAATGAAATTCTTGGACGGAAAAATAAATCGAATTATTTGTTACTTATAATAAATACATCTTATCTTATTTCGAGATAATTCAAACATGCGAGTGGAACGGCTGTCACATGTAGGGTTGCCAATCGTCCCGGATTGACCGGGATTGTCCCGGGACTGGAATCGCTATACCAGATCCTTGATAAATTAAACTATGCCATGATTGACTGATAACGATGATGGCGATGTCCAGTTTTGAGTTATTTGATAGACCTCGAAGCATTTACATACAAAATCTATAAATAACACCGAAAACTTTGCGCAAAACATTCGAGTGAAAATTCAATATTGTATTTTTGTGTGAAACTATAATAAACGATCTTTCCGTCAAATATGAAATATTGAAACTTTGTACGATTCCAAGAGTTTTGTCACATACACCCAAGACTCACCTTTCGGCATCATCAGGTATTATATAACATGGATTAAACACAACTGACATCAGTCTATCAGAACAATCAACAGTTCTAGTTCTGCTGGCATCCTTGTGATAGAATGTCGAAATGCAAATACCGGTTCGTCGGTGACAAAACACATGGAATCGTACAAAGTTCCATCAATTCAAACCTGACATTGAAATTTAATCCAATAGATTTAGAGTTTTATTAAAAATTTAAGAGAAGAAATGGTGGCACCCAAAGGGTTAATAACGTTGATGGAGGTTTGAAAATTTATGTTTGACTAGATAACATTGTTGTGAGTCGTTTCGTTCCGATGCAGGCAACTCGTTCGACAGTGAACCGTTCGAAGCACGTATAACATGGATTAATAATGCTCAAAGCGGTAAACTGCTTCACGTCAATCGGGCTTCAGAGTTGCTGTTGCACTGAGTATATACTATTACTAGTGACGTTGTAATTTTACAGTGAACCACGTATTAAAAACATTTGATTTAATAATAAACGAAAAATGTATTATCTGATGTAATTGTCAATGCAAACATAATAATAAAAGTGGTATAATATAGTTTAGCGACAATATCTAGGGATCGAATCGCGAAATCTCATCCGCTCAGACTATATACGGAATTCCAAGTTTCGCGATTCAGTACAAAAAAAAGATGTAATTAAAGACTACAGGTGTGAGATTATTGGAATTTAAAAATGAAATTTACGTCGCTAATCTCTCAGACCTCTTAAATCAATTGTATATATCATAAATAATCATATAAGACATCGACTCGAGATGCTTGAAAGAATTTAAATACATTTGAATTGTTGAAAATTTGTACGATACCATATGTTTTACCACCAACGATTCGTCAGTTCTGTCGAATCCGTGTGATAGAATGCCTGAAGATGCCGAAAGGAGAAACCCGTATCGCAAGTGACGGGCGAAAATGGCTTGGATCTTGACAATATAAAATTGCGCCAGCAATATTGTGTTTTATTATTAAAACTACATGTCATAATTGAAAAAATCAATTAATTCAACCCTTAAAATACTATGGTCGAAAAAACCATGTGAGGCGGTAGGGGTATTTTTAGACCCCAAGAAAAATGGGTTTATTCTCTCATGTAACAATACAAACATTTCATTTTATATTAATTTATAAATATGTTTTCAAAAATCATTATATTTTTAGCGGTTAAAAAAACGAATACGATGAATGTTGCCAGATATTATATAAAATATATAATTTAAAATATAAATAAAGAACAACGAATATTTTATTCCTCTATTACAATGTTTAAAAATTTTTTACATTCGATTACCGTGCGTATAACCATATTATACTATAGTATAGTGTGTCAACAATATTAAACAGTAAGGAAGAATCTCTTAAGTTATGTATGGAAAAGCTAAGGAAGCAATAATAATATACAATGCAGTGTGCGATTAACGGATAGGAAACTATCACGAAACCAATAGCCGTTAGCCGCTCAATGTGGGTTAATTATCTACGGCCGTAATTATAATCGAGAACATTGTGCCAGCATAAATAATGCTAAAAACAATCACAGTGACATAATAATCAACAGTTTTCAATGGTACTACGACACTCGCGTGTTTTTATTGAAACTGTATTCACTATTCGTATAGCGTAGCGGCTAGCAACGTTTTATACGAAGGGTCTTGCGTTATAGTAATAGTAAAGAATAAAGGACAATATTTGTATGCATAAACAATCACGATCACATCGGCCAAGTTACAATATACGTACCGATACAATGTTTGAATTATTATCGGCATAACGATATGATGGGTTATTTTGATTATACGAATTTCCCACTCATAATAAATCTCAATGAGCCTGTCACGATTGTTCAGAACTTTTGTTCGCAAATTATTAATAAGAGATTGTTAACATTTCATTTTCAAATTAATTTACTTCATTTGAATGTGTATTGTATTGTATGACTTCATACGATTGTTTTTTAGTTTTTAAACCGTTGGTTTTATATACCTGATAACTTTTAACTCAATATTTTTGTTGATTGAATTGGCATTTACTTGGTAGAACTCCATTATAGCACGGTGAAGTAATAGCTATGTATATAAACATGTATAAAAGTATTTACGTTTAATCCACAAAAATCCTAGATTAACTCTCACTCGAAATGCATAAAATCAATTTGTCATATTGCAGAATTTATAGCACAACATGAAACTAGATGTTAAACGTGGGTGATAGAACAGAAGAGAAGATTTATTTTTTAACTTTTCTATACAGCTATATATAGATAAGTAAATATACGTTTAAAAATACTTCTGATGAGGGCGTAAGCCGAAATAACCATCAACTATATATGTTATAAATTTAGTATAACTAAAATACATTGCTATTTTTTCACAAGTCAATTATTTTGTATGAAAAATGGCATGTTTCTTATAAGTTCATAATGCTCGCGATGAGCGAAATCGGTCCCGATCATAAAATATAATGTGAAAGTACCACCAGAATAAAGTGACAGATAACACATTCAAATGGTTTTGCACTGTTACTTCTCTTATATTTTCAAGTGTCAATTTTCAATCCACGCTTCAACAGTTGAGATGTTGCCACCAGTCAAGTGGTTAACTAAAACTACAACGATATAATACCGCAAAAAACAGCCAGTCGAAATAAATGCTTATTGTAGGTCGTCAATAAAGCCAAAACGATATTGTTTGACATGAATATCGACGGCCATTTGTGTTAATTTAATATGTCATTCCAATCTTGATTATAATATCCGTTGAATATTAAATTTAATGGAAATTTAACGGAGCTCATGTAAAGTTTGCAAAGCACTGGCCACGAGTACTTATAAAATATTGTTTTAGTTATAACAAAACACTGAATAAGCGAGTGTGTCAACGAAGAGTTTTTGTTTATGATTTGTAAACATTTATATAATATTGTTTCATCAGTCGATAATTCAAATACAATTCTGTTAGATGTATAAAATAATGGAACGGGTTAATCAAAAATAAGTGACGTCTTTACAGTGCTAGGTGTGTATCAGATAATAGTAAACAAATATGTACTATTTAACCTTTAGACGCTCAGTGGTCGTTCAGTCTGAAACGGTCTCTTAAGGCAGTGCTCCGAAACCTTTTGTCACAAAGAAGTCGACAGAATTTCGTCATTAAATTTAGATTTGAAATGTATATTTTAACTCTTCTAAAGCTAGCGACCTACCCGTGTGTCGCATACATATTTTTATTTATTTCTAGCTGTTAATAGGTTAAAAAAATCATTTTTTATAGTTACCAATTCACCAATTTAGCAACGTAAAATATTCAAATATACATATATAAAATTTTCGAAAAATGCTATCCTAAAATAAAATTATAGCATGTGGCGTTCTAAACAACATATATAATATAAATACTGTGTGGATGTTTCTGGGTAGTTTTTTCGGTCTGATAACACTGAAGCAAAAATAGTTTTTTTTACTGTATCGGAAAGACGCTTCCAAAGAATTTTTAAATATATTGTAGAATGAATGAACGTGCGACGTACCGGCGAGTCGCTAGTGTACGAGGGGTTAAAGATTTATTCGCAGCCCCAATATTCGGCGTTGTGATGCATATTCATTCTTCCGATTACGTAGCATATAATAGTTGCATCGATTTAACCCGCTGACTGCTAACGTCACAGTCGTTAAGATTGTTGATTACGATGTGTAGATAATTGACACTTAACAATAAAAGTGTAAAAATTGTTATAAAAAGCAAATTTTTTGTATTGGAATTTCGCTGCAGTGTTTCATCTTTCATGTGACTTGGTAGAGAACAGGTTAACAGTAACAACAGATGTCTTGATATTGGTTGGATTATACAAAACAGTTTGCACTACTGCAGAAGGCAACACGTTTGTACCGTCATTTATATCGCTTTGTAATTGATACATATAGTATGATAGACGTGCTACAATTCCTTCGTCAGCCTTCGACGGAAGGTGCCATTGAGTGAAATAATAATTTTCTTTACATTTTTAAACAAATTTGTACAGCGAATACTATTTTCTTGGAGTGATATAACTCCCGTGTAATATCAATCCAACGAAATGTCAATTTACATATCGATCTGTTTCTGCTGTTGATAGAGGTTATGTCAATAAGTCGATGACGTTTTATTCGCCAGGATATTTTTATGTAAATCTTGTGTCGAGACAATATCGTACTTATGTTGAAATAACATTAAATTAAATGTGTGCTAACGGCTTAATCGAAAAAGATTGACGCATGCTCGAATGTGCATACTTAGGCGATAGATATGCAGGTTCAAAAGTCAAGCGTGGTTTAAATTCAAAAGCATATAAACATCGCCTATACTAGCTCCTAATGTTGAAAATGATTACAGATGACAAAAGAAAAAAAACCAAGGAGAAGTAATTGCCGATTCAATTATTGTATACGTTAAGTATAGGTACATACAACAAGCGTAGGATTGACGTGAGTCGGTGTCTTATCCATTTTTATGCATTACCCAGGCGGTGGCCTGATTATACGCACCATCGTCAGTTTTTTTTTGTTGCGAGTTCAAGTGGGGTATTGATTGAATTGGCATTTACTTCGTAGAACTCCATTATAACACGATGAAAAAATAGCAGTGTATTTTAGTTCCACAAATTTTTTATAAGATATAGTTGATAACTATTTCGGCTAGTCTCGTCACGCGAAATCTTAAATGAACAAACAAATTAAGGTCGGTCGCCGCTTCTCAGACCATTGCGAGGGACTATTGCCTACCCGTAATAAACCATAACAACCATCTCGTCCAATATTTAAGCTTATTGATGTAGCCGCCTGTTTAGTTTCAATTACATTTAAAAAAATAATTAATAAATTAATTAATTAAAAAATAAATTAATCAAATTAAGTTTTATTGCTAGCAGGAAATAAGCTAGGTCGTTAAAACAAAAGAGAAGATGTATTGTGTACCTTTTCTACAGAGCTATATTTGACAAGCAAATGCACGCTTAACCATAGTTCCAGCGATGGCGTGAGCCGAAATAGCTATCAACAATATCTTACAATTTTTTTTATATAACTTAAATACATTGCTATTTTATTACCGTATTGAAGTGGGGTCCTTGGTGCATAGAGCTATCTTGATGTTGACGAAATTGATCACCGATACACTAATCTCGAGCAAAGATTTTTCCCTAAATTATTAATGGTGTGGCTGCCATGTTGTGTCGTTTAATGATTTTTTGCTACAGATAGTCGTGTAGTAATCTCCTTCTTTCTTCTGCTGGTTCCGATACACTCGTACAACGGATATCTTGTAAATGAAGTGAGTGGTCTTTTTCGGGTTAGGCGGAGCTAGGAATTAACGCTAAGGAAATAAAATAACATTTTCATAATTTAAAAAATATTGCCGAAAATATCAAAATTGAAAAAAGCAATCTAGAAATATTAAATATTAAGCAATTTTTACTTCAGAGCGGAACTTTAGTACTATTTAAACAGATATATATATATATATATGATCAGCTGATCGATGTGGAAATAGTACTAAACATTGTTTTTACTATTTAAATAATTATACTTTTCAGCTCAAAATTGAACTGTTGAAACTTTGGGTATCGCCTTTTGGAATTATATCACACGGATGCACGGAATAGAATTGACACAGGAAAAATACAGATATATATATGAAATAACTATGGATTTGATTATAATGACGTTCAATTTTCAAATGATAAAATTTTACAAACAACAAATACAATTAGTGAGTTTTTGATGAAATGATTTCACAATAAAATATTATTAAAATGCGATTGGGTAATTTTAAAACAGGTGACTACTTTGTGAATTAAATTTAAATTCTTGACGAGTCAGTTCTTTTGCATCCGTGTGATACAATTGCTTGAATATGCCGAAATGTGAAACCCAAAGTTTCAACAATTCAAATTTACACTGAAATTCCATCAAATACCTTCAGTCGATATCATAAATTAAATTTATGGGATTTTCGACTCATTAAACGAATATCACGTAAGGAATGGATATAACAATGTGTGAATTGGGAAGGTTAATGTGATCGTTGAGTTACCGTTTTGTTCAACTCTTCTGTCGATGGAATTTTTGACAGCATGTAAATAAATTAATTAATGGATGTTTGATAGCATTTGAACTCATATACAGAAAAAAGAATTGCTATATCAAGTTTCGATATTTCAATTGGCAGCTTGTTCAGTAAGGTGGAAATCTGTTAACACAACGCAATTAACTTCTTGGCTGCCCGTCACGGACCAAGCTGAGCGTTTCGAGATCAATAAACAGTTCAGTTTGTTCCATTTCGCTACTAATTCGGTAGATCTATGACTTGCGAGTCTTTACACTCGACTAAGTATCGGAGATGGGCTAACGATGCGTCGCCGGGCATCAACACATTCCCGGCGGTGAGAATGTGCCTAAAGTGCGGATAAATTGTGAAATGATAAAATTGCAAGGTCTTACAAAAATAATCATCATAACCTTTCCTCTAACGAGAAATATTTGTCGAAAATTGGTAAAATTATTTATCTATTGTGATACAAAAATGATCACCATGATTTTATAAATTCTGTTCATTATTAAAAAATCACTTTAATATGTTAATACTATTATAAAGCCAAAGTATAATGTATCGGCAGACATGAAATATAAAATGTAGTTCGACATATCGTTTTGTTGGTGGTTTGAAATGAGCATATAAAACAAACGGAATAAATTGCGAGCACATAAATGACCAATGCTCTGATAATATATTTACGTATTGGATACAACGGAAGGCTACATGTAATCGATATAATGCGTATTTATAAAGGGTTATCAATGTTATCATAACAATAATTGACGAGTGAAATTGTTCTCACTTCTCGCATCGCATTAATGGATGCGATTTCTTGGCAATTGTTGTAATATGTATACAAAATGTAAGAACCGATAAAAGTACCATTTCGAAATATCTTTCTATGTAACGCTCCGTTGAAAAAATGAATGAAACACTTTTCACGCATAAATTAGTATATTGGCCACGATCGGGCCAGTTCTTAGCGAGCACGCTGCCGAGATGTCAATGGATAACCCTTATATACAATCTAAATAGTATATTTGACATATTTATATATGATTTAACAACATTTGGCGACTACAAAATGATTGACTTATTATAGTTTTCCAATTTCATCATACGTGCATACATTAAAATGGAGTATAACGCCATCTAGTATGTATAAAAGTAAAAAAAAGCGTAGAAAACTGAACGCTACAATAAATAAATTTTCGGAGGGTTTGATTATTACTTAATACTCAATGGGCCAATTCGTTATTGTATCGAAGGCTACTGGACGAGGAAAAATGTAATGTGCTTTCACGGATGACGTTTATTACTTAGAGCAGGGTTTTCCGAACTTTTTTCAGCAACGGAACACTTATCAAATACGAGAATCTTACTGGTATGCCGCGGAACATAGTTTGTGGAAACTGGGACTTAAGAGGAAAGCGTTACGCGGCAACGCCGTACTTTCGTTTTATATCTCAAAGATGTCGCAGGACGACAGAATGCTTCCTTTGGGAATAACTCGCTTTCGAGTCGGCGGCAGAGGGGTTCAAAGTTGACTTTTGCTCCCCGGGAGACACTAGGATATGGCTTGCTTTCTCGGTGCTTATGGGGCGATTGACGTAAGCCGTAAACTAATATTAGTTGCAAATATTTTTAGATGAAATATATTTGGCAATTTTTTCAAAAAATATAATGTTACACAACGCAAGTTTACGCACAGTTGTGAGAGATGAGAAAAAATAAAAAAAGCCTTTTGGGTGTCTAAGATCTCTGAACTGTAAAAACCTTCCAGGCGACTTTTTAAAAAGACAACTATGGCCGAATCCAAAACCATTAAGTTTTCAATTAACTCGAAATGTAAATTCAATTCTTTTGAGGCATTTTATTTGAATAATAAAAAGACAATATAAAGTAATATTTTCACAATCATCCATTATCAAGGTCAACACTGGATGAAATCAAACACTCGGAAATAGTACTAGGCGTTGTGTTATATAGTTTAAGTATAAACGAAAGCATTCAAATAATAAACATCGTCAAGCCAAAAGCACTGAACTGAAATACTCTGCAAGGAAATGGAAATGATCTCAGAATAACGAGACAAAATTATTTGAGGTTTACTATAAAGCTATGTATTGATTGACTAGTTCCAAATTGCAAATAATGTGAAAAAAAACCATGTCATCCCGATATAGATTTTTTTAAATCTAGAGCGTCGGTTCTTCAATTTTGCATTAGTGTTATTGTTAATTCCACTGTATATGTGTTATATTTGACGCACATAGACAACGTAATAATATTGTAAAACACCACTTAATCAAAGAGTCAAAAAACTATTTACACAAAAGCAAAAATGTAGTGATTTGATCATATAATACTTTATTCTTAATTATTCGAGTGCCTCCATCGTCACACACAGTAAATGGGAAACCAAAAATATTTTTTTTTATCAATCACTTATGAAAATTGCATTAAAAAATAACCACTAATATAAACCATCACTGGTATAAGCGATAACTGTGTTAAATTGATTCAATATCAACGATAACCCTTCCTGTCTGGCAACACAAGTCGACCACTGCGCGGCTCTGATTACATTCATTCATAAAAACCAGAGCCAAAAGAAAAAAAAACCGACGCGACTGGTGTTTGTTATTACAATCGTGTGTGATAAAATTATATGCAAATAGATCGAGGAGTTGAATTATAACAAATTTACCATTCATGTCGCAGGTGGCAATCGTGCAATTGAACGAGTCCAAACATTATTTTTCGTTATTTTTAGGCATACAACAAAACACAACGAATTCTTTGTATGCAGCTAACACAACACAGCAAGAAGAATAGCACAGTTTCAAAAATTGATTCAATGCATTAAATTTAAAGTTATGAGACTATTTTAAAACTATATTTGCCATACTAAATGATAAAAAAAAATGTTATTTTTAAATGAAAATACAGTTGACACCAATTTGCAATGTATTTGAAGCAGAATTCGTATACAGTGTTATGATTGCCAGCACTTATACGTGGGGAAGCCCAGGCAAATCATATTAGGACACCTAACTGCTTTTCTTTTAAAGAAAGAAACATAAATATTCAGAAATAGTTTGCTATAGGAAAACCTTTCACTCAAAACGGACGAAGGTCCTTATTTTATTTTATCAAGAAATTGTATAAAAAAAACTGCTCCAATTAAGTATATTAACGTCTGTATTCAACATTTCCCTTACATTTTCTCTTACGTCAGTTTAATTCAGTAAGTCAACAATCTGAATAATTTGATTTTTATCATAAGTTATTTGATATTTAATCCCATCATAACCCATCTCTATAAAATAAGTAGGTATGTAAAATTATAAAATTTTAACGGTAGTTAATAATTGTGAATATCACTCACCACTAAGCCATTAGATTGTACAGGTAAAAAAATATTTTTAAGAAATTTAAACAGTCATTTAAATTATTTCAGATAAATATATAGCTTCTAGCTGTAGAATATTATATAGTTTTATTCTTCTTCTATTAGAGCGATGTCAACTGTATGCTGGCTGTAAGTTGTGTTGCATTCATATGGTAAAATGAGTGAACATGCCGAAAGACGAAACATAAGTCGTGAGTGATAAAATATGTGAAATTGAACACACTTTCAAAATTTTTAATTCGCACTGATTCAAATAAAAAAAAAACTTAAATACAAGCAATGTTCTATAGTCCTCGTCACTGGCGACTCTCATGGCAGACGCAAAAGTAAATTTTGATAATGTTACGGCCACGTAAAACAAGAGAAAACTTTCAGCGTGAAAAATTGAATTGTTAAAATAAACGATGGACATGTTAAAATTAATATCCGCATCAAGTCAAATGTAGCATAAAAGTCCCAAAAAAAAAAGAAATCTTCTACTTATGCAGTTGACATGTTTGCGTTTAGAGTTATCGATAATTATGTGACGATATAAAAAAAATCGAAGCGAAAATGTGCTAAAATATATTTTCTTCTCGACGACAAAATTAATCGATTTAATAATTGACCCAGTTCAAAAGGCCAAGCATGCAGTCTGTTTGCATAATGCAGATTATATCGAGGGCCGAGATTAGTGTACATAATGGATATGAAGAATCTCTGCGGCATATTGCACCAATTAATATACGTACTGCCCCCCCCCCCCTCTTCGCAATAAATAATAACATAATATATACGTGTAAACGTCAGGTATTTTTCAAATAAATATTAAATGAAAAAAAAATCAGAAACAATATTAAAAATCAAGTTATGATATCGACTGTAAAAATAAATTGTCACTAACGACCCGGGACATTCCTGTAAGTAATAACTTTTGTATATAGACGATGCTAACTGTTAATTTTATGTCAGTTCTGTTGCATCCGTGTGATGGAATGCCTGAAGATGCCGAAAGGCGAAACCCGTGTCGTTAGTGACACATGTGGAATCGTACAAAGTTGTAACAATTCAAATTATAAATCTGTGTTTAATTTTATATAATATCTGGCAACATGAAACGACGTAAGTGTACGTACGCTCGCGAATTGATGTTAAAATAAATTTAAATGAGTGAATAAAGCTATTTTCGCTGGTGTCTGACAAATCCCCCCCCAACATCTCAAATGATATTTTTTCGACTACAGTCCTTTAAGGGTTAAGTTATAACATGGAAAAGACAATAAAGTATTTTTTCCACAATATAACACAGTTAACAGCACGCTGAAATTGCCCGAGTATTCGAGCAGGGTTTGAAAATACATATTCTCTGATTTTGATCAAAGCCATGTGCAGTTTTTCAATTTATTCAAACAACACTGCCGTGTAGGACGACCGCCACCTGTTACCAACCGAGGATTGAATAGCAGTGACCTATTTCCACTTCGGCAAGAAGATACTACACGATAAGAGCAAATGCGACCGGCCAAGTAAGATCTGTAGCCATGTACGAAACATGAAGGGAGGGGGGTGTGTTGTTCTTAAAGAATAATGGAAAATCGATAAACTAAGTTATGTAGAGAGACGTAAATACGGCCGAAAAAAGTCAACACGAAATAAAGGGATCGGTGGCATTTCTTTCGTGTCTAATGAATCTCGCGTTAGGCAATTCAAACAAAATAAACTCTTCATTGTTTCCGATGTCATTCTAATTCAAGCACCATGAATGTATGTGACATCCACTCATCTACGGTGGCGTACAATAAAGACCGTTGGTTATGTTTTGATCGCATAAGATTTTTTTTTATTTGCTGGATTTGATTTATTTATTTTGATTTTAATGCACATAAATAGGAAACGTAGGAAAAAATCTGACAAAATTAAAAATTTTAACGACTCCACAGTCCAGGTATGTATAGAATACAGTGAAAATGACATATTTTCATATATTTTTATAATAAAACAATATATTTTAACTGTTAGACGTTCGCTTATAACTTTAAAAAAATCCATACGAGTAGTTTTTTTTGCATTCGGTTTGGCAAATGTATAATACATACCTTCCTTCTTTTACAAGGCAATTTGGTTGATTTATGTGTGGGTGCCCCGCCTGAGATATGAATCATTGAACTTTCACATACGTTAGTCACAATAATAAATTGATCGAGTTGAAATATATTGTATAGAATACCGAGAACTTGTATTAAATATGTTCAAATTGTGTACACTTCTACATGTTTCACTTTGGTAAAATTTTCAATTTTTAAGGTAAATCATTAATTGTAAACGACATTCAAAGCATTCTAATCACGTAGATTATACATAATGGGAAATCGGATAACGAACAATTTGGACGAGCACATATTCGGATAACGAACCAGAAATATCTTTATCTAAACATAGCTGTGAGAAATCGGTTAGTGTACAGTTCGGACGAGCACATATTCGGATAACAAACAAGGAAGATCACCTTAATCTATATATACATATATCGGTGGGAAATCGGTTAAAGAACAGTACGGACGAGCACATATTCGGATAACGAACATTTCGGGCGAGAACATATTCGGATATCGAACTAGAAAGATCTTTTTAATCCACTTATAATATCTGTAAAACTAGGTCGATCGGTTAACAATTCGAACAATTAGGATGGCGAACATAGTCTTGGAACAGATTACTTTCGTTAACCGATCACAAACTGTATACATATATTTAGCTCCTAGCTTTAGGGGTCAATACTTTTTCTGTGTAATTCTTCTTTTATACTGTGTGGCAGTTTACTGCATCCTTGAAATTAACGATTCAAAATCGATATTGAATTCCATCAAGCACCCTCAGTCGATATAATACATGAAATATATTTAAAAATTACAATACATTCGCGACCGTACGCATTTAATTTATATAGACCAAGCCTTGCATTCGCAAAAACCATATTAAATACCATATTTACCTCAATTTATTATCGATATGTATGTTTTAATCCCGTAATAAATATTATCGCTTATGACCGTTTTTTTTTAATATTTCCTGTACCGTCATTCACACAGGCGTTATTGGCCTTCGAAAGAATAAAACCTTTTTTTTACTCGATAAGATCGATTATCTATTTAAGGTCGCTATGATAAATTCAAACCATCGACACTTTTAAAAAAACATGATTCAGTACAATAAACGATGTCAAAAAAATAAGATGATATCACTTCCAGACCAGATCGCGTCCAGTCAGATAAAGTTCCGCGAAAGGGTTTTTTTAATAAAAGATTTCCCAGTTATGTTTTATTTGAGAACTGTAAATATTCCTGTTACTCACCGAAATGTTTTTATTTCTTCTGTGAAAAAATGTGTTCATTCTTTATTAAAATACTTACATAACAGATGGGCTTATATGTTGTAGAGTTTAACCTTTAAACGGCCGTGCACCGTATACAAAAAGCGTAACTCACTGCCCGGGCATTTTTGCATGCTTTTAACTCGACCTGGTGTTGTAATAAAAATAAGCATATCTGCAAAACTAGAAAAACTGTCAAATAAAAGGATTGTTAAATTTTAAATACCTTAAAAATTGGTATGTACTTTGTCAACCAATTTGCCAAGATTAAAATAATAATATGGTTATTAATCATTGTAATACGACCCCGAAACGTGCAATGGTCATTGGTTCTGTACGGCAATCAATGCCGGGCGTCTAAAGGTTAATTCTGCTTACTTGATATTTTTTTTAAAAGTCGCGGATATAATTTGTTTTTTTCTGCTAAATTTCAGAACTATTCTCACAAAAGTAAAAGTATTGCTTTGGATGTACATTAAATTAAAGATCAACCAACAAATACGGTAAATTGTTCATCGAGATATTTTTCAAAATCCTGAATAAAATTATAATGTGTTATTTTTGTAACGTATATGTACTAAATAAATAACAACGAATTGATAGTTCTTTATTACAGTTATTTTGGTCGGTGGCTGTAATGCAATAATCATATGAAAAGTAATGTTGATATTGCGGCTTGTACGGGTACGGTTCGCTTCTTAAACCCACACGGCCGTTGGGCGCCTATACAAAGCAAGTCGGCACTGTGAACAATATGACATCTCATTGGAGACCACATAGATGCAATTAGGCAGCGAATGCGAATATCGGTAAGAGAAACATAATAAAAACAATTAATGCACAGCAAAAACGTCTGCGAAAAGTCTAGTTTGCACAGGAGCTGATCGCAAATGAATGCAAATGTGGTAACAGGTGGATATACAGAGTTCAATGACTCATTTTTTGACATTGAGAAACAACAGACTACACTACCTTCTGTTTTTGCTTGTGCACATTCTAAGATAGAAATTTATAGGAAGGTTAAAAAAACAGTAATGTATTTTAGTTTAACATATTTTTTTATAAGATATAGTTGATAGCTATTTCTGCTCACGCCTTCGTCGGAACTATATTTAAACGTACATTTGCTTACCATATATAGTTGTTTTAAATAATAAAAACACATTTTTTAGTACTTATTTCCACAATATATTTTTTGATCGGGACCGGTTTCGCTCATCGCGAACATTATCAACTGATAAGTTCAGTTCAGAAGATCAGTTGATAATGCTCGCGATGAGCGAAACCGGTCTGATCAAAAAATATATTGTGGAAATAAGTACTAAAAATGTGTTTTTATTATTTAAAATATCATGCCTTTCCATCAAGAAGTGATAGTTAACACCTTAAAAGTGATATATAGTTGTGTAGAAAAGGTACACAATACATCTTCTCTTATGTTCTAACGATCTAGCTTATTTCCTGCTTGTAAAAGAACTAAAAATTTTGAAAATGTAAATGAAACTAAACAGGCGGCTATATCAGTGAGCTAAGTATTGGCGAAATGTTTGTTATGGTTTATTACGGGTAGGCAATAGCCCCCCAATGGTTTGAGAAGTGGTGATGTAGAAATTAATATTTCATTAAATTAGAGCAGATGCTCTTTTTATACTGATTTCCAGCACGTTTCAAAATTTTTTACATTTTTCATTTCGAAGGATACTCAAAGGCACACATCAACACTTATCATGGCTTCATATTCTTCTTATTGGGTGTATGTCGAGACGTAACAACTTTATGCGCGTATCAAATTTTTGCCAGGAATGTATAGACCGACCGCCATAACAGTGCGCCTCTGAAATGCGGCGGATGATGAGACTAAATTTGAAGCCCCTGGATAAAATGAATAAACAGATCGCAAAAATGACAAGTAAGAAGTCAAGGTATTTATGAACGTGGAAACCAATACTAGATAAATATTTTTATGTAAAATGTATATATGGCAATTTAAAATTTTCGAACTCTAGCAACTCTGTGTCAGACCGGAAATGCACCCAGCGCTACGTTTCCACGCGCATAAATAACGTGGTCGATCATTACGAGGAAAAATTTCCAAGACTTGTTTGTTTGCACTTGCGAATGCAGAAAATTAAAAGAATACTAAGACGAATCATTAAAAAATAAATTAACCTTCCGTGATGGTCGAAAAGCGGTGATATATTTATATTTGTTTGTACATTGAGAATGTCATTGGCTTTCTGATATCTATTAATTTTTAATTTTTCCAATGCATTTAGCTTAGGGCCTATACGATAAAGATGTTATCATCTGGGAACCGAGTTAAAATTTATGTTATTCGATCCCTTCATGATATGATTTGCAAATTGTGAATCAATTTTTTTAATATTTGAATGGTATTACTTTTAAGGTATTAACTGTCACTTCTTGACGGAAAGGCATGACATTTTAAATAATAAAAAAAACATTTTTTTAAGTACTTATTATCACAATATATTTATTGAAATTGAATTGCTACAACTTTGTACGATTCCACAAGTTTTGTCACTAACGACGTTTTCTGTGTGTCAGTTCTGTTGCATCCATGTGATTGCTGGAGATGATTTATTACAGAAATGCATTAGCCCCTCCCAATGGTCTGAGGAGCGGCGAAAGAATTCTATTTGCACAGAAGAGAAGATGTGTTGTGTACAATTTCTAAACAGCTATATATAAGTGAATGTACGTTTAAACATATTTCTGACGATGGCGTGAGCCGAAATAGCTATCAACTATCCTATAAAAAAATTAGAACTAAAATACATTGCTATTTTTTCACCGTCACATTTTTAGTAAATTTGAATTGTTACAACTTTGTACGATTCCACATGTTTTGTCACTAACGACTCGGGTTTCGCCTTTTGGTACTCCATCACACGGATGCAACAGAAAAGACGATATTTTCTATTACTTATTTCCATAGCATATTTTTTGATCAGAATGGTCTTTATGACCTTTATTCCCAGTCGATATACTCCTGCCTGTCTGTTTGTATATCGCCGAAGGACCTCTTGTAAAATTTGTAAATCAATAATACGTTGCTATTTTTCACCGTGCTATAATGGAGTACTACAAAGCAATGCCAATTGAATCAATAAACACTAGCTATAAATAAAACAAAATATATATATATAAGGGCACGTTTATGTAAAATTCCTCACCAATGAGAATCAGCCTATCCTATATTTTTTTCAACACTGCAAACATCCGACGTCTGATGAATACCTAAAAATTCACAGCTGATAATCCAATAAGCGCGCTTAAGTATGCATGGAAAAATCAATACGAACAGAATCACTGAAAATGCCGCAAACACGGAGAGCCTCGTCGAGCTCGAACGATGCTATCCGATAGCATTTACAACACATAGCGGCCAATACCCAATCGAACGAAATAGACCCGAAACAAGAGGCGAGGGACTCGACAGGTGTGTGCATGGCAGCGGCCGGTGGGACTGTTGGAGCACCACCACCTGCCAGACCGGCCAGGTAATTGTGTAAAGGAAACCGGAATAGGCGAGCGCGCCGGCATTGGCCGATGTTTTGACATTCCGTAATCGCGAATGTTTGAAATGATAATCCAATAAAGACTAGTCCCGCTTCCCCGAGAGCGGCGGCTCACGTGCGCGGCGCGTAATTAATAGATACAGGTGAAAATGAAAGCATACTACTATTGATTGACCGTTGGCGTACGTAGGTTCCGTTAGGTGTCAGGCTGCGAGAAGTTCGCACCGGCGCTCTTCAACCTTTTTAGATCTGTGAGCCGGTAAAAATTTACACTATCTATTTTCTGAATTAGTGATTAAACAAGTATCGGCTGAGGGTGTTTGATCGAATTAAAACCGTTCGAATTCTACACATTTTCCAAATTTGAATATCGTTATGATTAAATGAGTGGTTAACCCTTAAAGCACTGTGTGTGATCGAAAAATTCTTTTGAGACGATGGGGGGATTTGCTAGACCCCAAGAAAAACGGTTTGATTTTCTAATATGTATTAATATTAAAATGCTAAGGGGTTTACACATCGCCTATATCCGTTAAACTTTTTTTTAATATTTCAATTGAGTTGAATTTGCTATGATAATCATTCATAATTATTTATAATTTTAAAACTATACATTAAGATATTTTTAATCCGAAAATTTTTATTGAAAATAATTCATAGTATGTTTCGTAAAATTTTTTTTAACAGTTTTGTTGAATAACCTAAAAAAAATTGAAAATTTGGCAAAGTAACCAGTATGTACAATCGTCTCTCGATTAACGCTGTAGATACGTGTTTCGAAGATCCGTGTAAATATAAACCGCGTAAAAAGGCAAAGAACTCGTAAAAACAATGAAATCAACAAATTTGAAGATGCGTTCCGAAAACTTACGGGTAAAAAAGATCCATAGTTGTAGTAGGTACATATATAACGATTCAATTTGAGTGCATTTAAAAAAACGCATTACCTCGACCGCGTAAAAGTGAAACCGTACAAAAAGAGGTATAGGTGGATTTTGTTTCTTTTCTATTTGTAAAAACCATGTTGCGCCCGCATTACGTATGTGGCCCTAGTAAGAAAAATATTTTTGTAAAGTTAATCTAAATAGTATTAAATAAAGAAGAAATTTTTTTTCGTGGTAAAGAAAATAAAAAAAAAATTGATGTTCGTTGTAAACAAATGAATGAGAGGAATGAATATTTGAAAACAAAACAATACGGAAAAATTGTATTTAAAAAATACACATCTGGCGATGAGAGGTGAATTCGTGTTGATAAACAATGTTTGAAATGTAAACACTGCAATGCATTTGGACGAATGAACAAAAAAAAAATATATATGGATTAGCTACTCTGCCAATACGATATGAAAATGAGTGGGAAATATATTTTTAACGCATTTTTGGTACCAGAGCTGAGGAGTCATTAAAAATACAAGAATCCGACTAAAAAGTTTAATTTTGTTCGTTTTTTTTTTCTTATCTTTCCTATATGTGTGCATTCAATTAAAAATCAATCCGGCTAATCGTTCACCGAGATATTTTTCAAAATCATCTAATCGAAAAAGTAGTCGAATCATGAGCGACTACTGTTTGGTACTACACAATAATTTTAGTTCACTGACTAATATTGTCTCAGTTTTTTAGACAGTAGATTGCACCATACTTTGAAATATGAGATTGTTAACAGTGTCAAACTTTCTGATGTCAACAATAAAATAAAGATAATTTTGTGTTGTAAATCTTGCTGACTGTTAATGTTTCGATCGTTCAGACGGCCCAACAAAAAGTGTTGTTTTTTTCGTAAAAGCAATTTATTAATAATTAACAACATAATTTGATGGAATTTCAATATCAAATTTGTATATTTCCACATGATTTCACTTCATTTAGATATATGTTGTATGATTCAGAGCTGTGGAGTAGCGGTGTTTTAGCCGGAGCCGGAGTCGTGGAAAACGAACGACTTTCAATGAACACGAAGAAAGAAGAGTCCCAATATAGTTAAATTTGGCTATTTACCGGATTGGTTGATTGATATTATTTTAATGCACATAAATAGGGAAGATAAAAAAACGTGACAAAAAAGTTTTATCGGGGGCGAGTTGTTTCTAACGACTGCACAGCCCTGGTAATAATCAACTCAAAATGTTGTATAAATAACATTAATTTAACACGGCGAAAAAATAGCAATGTATTTTAGTTTTACAATTTTTTATAAGATATAGTTAGATATAGAAAGCTATTTCGGCTCATGCCATCTTCGGAACTATGTATAAACGTACATTTTGCTTATCTATATATAGATGTGTAGAAAAGGTACACAATACATCTTCTCTTCTGTTCTAACGACCTAGCTTATTTCCTGTTGGCAATAAAACTAAAAAAAATGAAAATGTAAATGAAACAAAACCGGCGGCTGTATCAGGCGAAATGGTTGTAACGGTTTATTACGGGTAGGCAATAGCCCCTCGCAACCGTCTGAGAATGTAAGATGGCGTGAGCCGAAATAGCTAGATAAAATCAACTCTATCTTATAAAAAAATTGTAGAACTAAAATATATTGCTATTTTTTCATCGTGTTACTTCTACCAAGTAAATGCCAATTCAATCAATAAATATCAATTTAATTTGTATTGCATAAGTTGACGATGCTCCATGACGACCGAAACCGATTCTGATCTGAATAATATCAAATTGAATAATAATAAAAACAGTGGTTTATTGTTTAAATTAAACGCATTTCCACTAATAATTGACAGTTACCACAGAAAAAAGTAATCGCAAGAGGACACTCATACATTGATAGCAACGAACCAGATTCCGTTATCAATAACATATTATTAAAGAAATCTAATAATACAATCATACAAATGTATATGTTAAAACATATACATGTATAAGAATTAATTGATAATGATTTTATGTGTGACCTTTAACAAGAAACCATAAAAACCCGACTTAAAGAAAGGGCAAATCAGATTTAAGAACGGTGAGTCAGTATTCGTATGGGGATTAAAGTAAAAAAAAAAAAAAAGTGAATTTGCCTGCAACGTATAGAAAGGAACGAGATTTAATATCAACCCTACTACAGCTAATTACATAAGCAAGTGTTACGAAATATATTCTATTGGTAAATGCGTGCCGAAACACTCCGTAGGAGGGATCTATTTGCCAATGATTGTTGTATTGAATTTGAATTCCATGCAAGTAAATATTCAATTGCTTTCTATCAACGTTCTTCAATTGATAGCAGGGAGAAATATTGAAGTATTGAATGACAGCAAATCATAAATAACATTAACTGATAACATTACGCGAGCCAATGAAGCAAATAAACATGCTGGGTTTTATTTTACATATAATATGTAAAAGAATTATTTCAGAAGAGCGAAATTTAATATGATGGAGATTTTCAATAGTAAATTATGACGATCGATAAATTCGATTTACGCGGTACACTTTTAGCGCGGTCAAAAAAAAAATTCACGTGCGCACAGTGTGAGTAAACACATAGAGTTTACGAAACATATAAAAAGAACTGAAGATCATGAAATTTTTTGATCAAATAACCAACAATACAACTCTGATGATGAAGGATATTTTGAATTGGTTATTTAGAAAAATGCAAAAAGTAAAATATTTTTGCTACAATGGAACTGTGCACATTTTCCGTAACGTGTATTTAAATTTATTATGAAATCAATGCCTTTATTAACGCGGCATTTTACAATAATAGAAACTATCTTAAGATTTTGTATAAATTCATCGTCTTTTTTTACACGGTTTCTATTTACACAGCCGTGTAAAAAAACGTACCTACCGCGTAAATCGGGGGATGAGCGTATACCCGCCCTTATGAATTTTTGAGACTTATCTAATCGGAGTACGGATCCTACTGATGCCTTTATCCAACTGACTGCTCGCTTCTGATACTCATTGAGAAATGCACTTTCGACTTATACAAGGCCAAAATGAAGATTCTGCCATTCTGACAGTACAAATTGTATATTCTAGATATCAGTCGTGGGTATAAATTGTTGAACTATCCTGATGATCTTGAAGCCACTGGGTTAGAGCATCGAAAGTCTTCATCAGAGATTGCTTGCCAATTTACAATGTTTACCATATATTAACCGTTTTAACATTGCAAAAGCGATCAGCGAACAATTTGGGAATTTTGTGATGTATATGTAATGAATAAATAAAATTTTGAATAAAAAACTATAAACAGTCCAAACGACAAGAAATTTTGAGTCATTTTTGCTGCGAGTGTGTGAAGCTTGTATCGTAAATGCAATGTTGCTAGCGTTTATTCTTTCAAGTTACAAAAGAACGAATTTATGATGTGGCAATAATATTTGCTTCACCTAGGACAGCAATACCAAAGAGTAACAAATAGCTCTAGTCTTGTAAAGAAGTTCATATTTGAAATAATAAAACTGTCCATCAATTGAATATCCGCTAGTATTCAAGTGTAGACATCTGTTGGCGAAAATTCTTACTATTGCTGATACAGACCCAAGGATTTCAATGCATAAATTTTATAAGACAATTTTATGAACAGATAAGTAAAAACATATCAGTTAAATGCACTCACTGAGAGCGAACATATTGAAATATATTGTAAAATGGTTCTGGTTTTATATTGTAGTCGAAACAATGTTGCACGATTAAGAAATATTTTGTTCAGTTTTGAGAAACATGATTCTCTACACATTAATTTTATCTTAGAATAAAACTGAATACATTATTGTGATATAGTGTAATTAAAGTAGTGACTTACTAAAAAAGCCTGAAAATATATTTTTGGTGCAAAATTTTAAATATAAGAAACAAAAATGTGATTTCACATTTCATACCTTCCCTGCTAAACTGTTTATAAATATATGTCAAAAAAGAATACTTCAAAACATAATTCAATAGTGTTGGTAATAAATCAACACACATTATAATTTGATATAAAAAAGTACAGAACAGTGTAATCGGCCATCTCAACAGTTGAGACGTTGGCAATCTGCAGGTTAAATAATGGATTTTTTAATGATTTAAAGTACATTATCACATGCAGTTTTGTATATTATATTAAACGCATGTAAAATGTATTTTTTGTCAATAATTCAACTTATCAACGTTACATATCATTCAACACATATATTAATTAGCTTATAAGTGTTCAAAAATGGTATTGAATGAAATTAATATTATTTTTAAAGGTGATGAAGCAATTCAAAGATGGAAAGATTTTTAAAGAAGCAATTTGTATTGTCATAAATGGGAAGCAATATTTTGATGCATCCATACTTTTATAACCTGAATCAGGTCATCATTAGGTAGAGAACGGATTGTTGGCATCATCATCAATGTTGGATAGCATATATGGCACAACAATATGTTAAAGAAAAAAAGGGTGTTAACGACGTTTATTAATATGGTGTTCGTAGGACATATAAATCATGCTACAGTAGAAATGCCTTAATGTGAAAATGGTTAGGTTTCTTTTCGATAGATGTCACTAGTATGAATATTGACACGCCCTAAGTGAAGCACTCCAGCTGCATCATTGAAGATTAAGAGTTGATCGTCATGTAATAAAAAGCTATATAATAAAAACTGATAATGGACTGGTCACATTACTTCACAGAGAGATGGTGGTGATCTCAGTAAGTTAAAGTCTTTTTGTCAATATCAAAAAGTTTTGATTTGAGAAGATAATTTCCATAGCAAGCTAATATTTACATGTTTGCTGTATTATTTGGTTAATTGGCTTAATATTAATATATTAACTTAAGGTGCTTCTGAACAATATATATTGCAGGTATACATAGACAGGCAAGTCTACACATAATGCAAATGACAGGTTACAAATATTTATTCTGGTAAAATGATCATTCCACCCGAGTGAGTTAACACTTGCGAATGCGAGGTTAGCAGGCAAACCAGTCAAGCAGTGAAGTAAATGTGTGCGAGGAACAAGATGATGCACCGAAAGATTTGGCTAGTTTCAATTTCCTGGTTCACAATGTTAGCTACTTTCAAAATATTGTACATGCATATGAGATAGTCAATCATATCGAATGTAGCTTTTCCAATGTGATAGCTGTACAATAAATTAACTTCCTGAATTGCCCGGCAGTCTTATGTATGTTTTTTGGCTATAATGAATATTTTGGTGGTCTCATCAAATCATATTAGTTAAATTAATCAACCCTTGGCTCACGGAAATACTTGAAGACACATTTCATACTATGAGACATATTCGTGTCTTGGCAATTAACGTTCTACTGCGCAGTTTTTCGTGAGTGACTAAAGTAAGTCAGATCAGTCTCGTCCTTTCTGGGAGCAGTTAAACATGCAAAAATAAACCAATTCAATATTGTAATATAGCGACTAACTTCCTGACTGTTAACATTAGAACTGTTGAGATTGCAGTAAATTAATAGTTGATACTTAAAAATATGAGTTTTGGGAGAGGCTAAACTATAGTGTATGATTTGTCCTGATAATCTCTATTATTTACTTAACGTCATCAATACTGAATTAATTTATGATATATTATACTAGAGCCAGCAGGGAGCAGGTTAAATGTAACAAAAATTATGAATCCATATGAACTCAATTGGCTTGCCAACATCATTCTGTGACGAATCAACCTGCGGAGACCAGTGGTTATTTTCTTACGGTTATTAGTGACTGGACACCAATAGGGTTGAGATTGTAAGGGTTTTTTTTTTAATTTTTTCTATACAACTGTATAATGTTGGTATTCGGCGTAACCAACAAAAAATACAAAATAATAATTGAAGATATTTTGAACATACGTAGAGTTAATCCTGAAGTAACCAACATTGTTTTAAAGGGACGTTGGTATTGAACACACGAAGAACTATTGAAATTAGGATAGGATTTATAATAAGATGAAACAGTTATTCATTCAAATAAAATAATAACTTACCTAAAACACTGCAATAAACATAACCGCAATTAATACTGCATTTAACCTTTCGATGAGTAACTAATTTTTATTTAACCAAATCATTGTAAAAAAAAAAAATACAACTTACATTTTTAGGGTTTTATTGTGATAAAACCAATTGCATAATCTAGGTATCACAAACCATCGATACATAGCACTTGAATATATTATCACAATAATTGTTGACATATATAACAAGTACGTCCATACTCCTGGAAAGGTTAAATAAAGAACTACCAATACAACAAAAAAATAGATGAATATATCAAACATTACCGTCTAGACTTAGGTCACTAATAAACATGAGAACAAGACCATGACCGAATGGTCGGCTTAAGCATACAGAAGATAGCTGAACTTGGTAAATTTGATTGAAGCAAGTTGTATGAAGATAGTATCGATATTAGTGGCCAGCAGCCTTTTGAGAGACTCGGTAAAAAAATAAGTTTAAAATATATAAAAAAAAAAAAATATTTCTTTGATGTTTCACTCAAAATGTTGTGGGTAATTCAATTATCCTCGGGTACCACTAGTTTAGTTTGCACATCTTAACACATTCAGTGCGTCATACATGGATCATGCGTCCACCCAGATAATGGAGCCACGTTTTGGCTTGGGTATGCCAGCAACGCAATGTGTTTTGAGAAAGTGAAATAAAAAATTAGCCTACGGTAATTAATTTAACGGTAGTTTTGATTTTTAGGGTAATACAATTTCCTAAGTGTTGAATACTGCGAATTTTTTATTTCTCTCTATTATATGATATATTTTGATGCAGTGAATGCGTTAAGTCATAGGTTCCCAACTTTTTTCGGGTGGCGACCCCTTTTCATACAATCCAAGTCGGGAACCTATGTGTTAAGTGGTAAATGGATATACAATTGAAAGTATGGTTATATGATGTCATATGGAGTATGGAATACTAACCCTGGTGTTCGTTTATCCTCTGGCAGACGCTCGCGTTCCCTGGCGCCTTCCCGCTTGTTCATAATATAAGCTCTTAGCGTGCAGGCACTTAGTCCCCGCGCGCCCAACCGCACTTCACTGCGCCCCGTCGTAAAGGGGCGCTTCTAACATCACCGGCTACCGACTGCGCCTCGACCGACGATGTCGTCGATCCATTATCTCAATATCATGGTATTCAGAACACCACTGGAGAGAACTTTGCACTGTCAGTTTTTTTTAATTTACGCACTGCACTGATAAATTTGGTTAATTACCCCACACCGGAATTTACCTGCGACAATGGGAACAATTTTTTTGTTGATAAATATACAGGAAAACGTTAAAATTATAGCGACGATGGGCAGCTGACAACCTAACCTAAAAACTAAAGATGTCTGACATAGATATTCATTAATGCAATTATTACACACCGATTCGAGCGGGGGCTACTACACGGTTTCACACCCAATGATTATAATATCTCATAACTATGATCCAACTTCCAAACTAAGTTAAGGGTACAGATTAACAACGGAAAGAAATCGAAAGGCGAACGACGAATAAAGAATATCGGCTTGAAAATTCACGACAAGTTGAATCTTGATTTCAAACAAAGCTACAAATTGAACGAACATGTATGAGTACCTATCGATAATGCACCGAAATTGCACTTTTATAGAAAATAAAACGAAAATATATTCACAAAGAGATTTAGTCGATCCAAATGAAACAAATTAAATCGTTTGTTTCTGTGAAACGACTATTTTTTTTTGTTTTTAGAACGAATGTTTTAAACAGTTGACACATGAAAAATGGCTGAACTGCTGTTGATGACACACGTAATCGTTGTTAATATTCTGTAATAAAACATAAACAGGGCTCGGCCCGGATTAAACTGCGCGAAACGGAACGCGGAAGCCAAAGTTTCCACACAATTTGAGGATAATTACATTAGGTTATATATAATTAATGCCAATATGCGTAACCGGAATGGCAGTCGTACGGAATGACAAGCTAACGACCTGTGGGATCCGTAGAATCCTGACAGATAATTTTATCGCACAATCTATGACTCGATGTACGCCATGGCACCGCGTTCGATCACTATGTATTATTTTTCTGGAAACAACGTACGTTTCACCACACTACTCGCTGAAAAGGACAATGCTCGCCATTACAACACGGGCCAATACCCTAATACAATCACTGCACGCACAATTTTTACTCAAATGATCAATGAAAAGAAGTATAAGTATTTTTGGCACCTCAATAGATATTTAACGTTTAATACATAAGCACACTTTTGAAAGAATATGTAGTTTTTATGAAAAAAAAATAATCGGCGAGATCGGCTTAGCCCGTATCCTAAACTTCCAAGAAAATTTATCGCAAGATTGTTGAGACCTCGAAGGAGATGGTTCAAGGAAGTTACACAAAAGGTGTATTGTTCCTCATGATATTTGTAATTATTTGAAACTTATAGCACAGCTTCACTATGAACATAGAAAAGATTTATTATTTAAGTAATACTGTGAAATGATTTTTTTTCATTACCATGCAGGAAACGAAAAAAATGTATGTATTTGTAGATATTTGATGCACAACACCTTTGCAAAAATTATGAAGCAGGCGATGATTCACATTATAGATGGAGCGCATGCGTCAAATCGTCAGAAGTTATAGTTTTTATAAATTCATAAATTTTATTTGTCGCCTAAACTTGGAGTCAAGTACTTTCGGACGCATGCAAAAATCTATATTTATTTATTAAACTGTCGTTTAGTCGAGGAAAGCAATAAAAACGAGAAGTTTTATTAATTAATAAGGCAATATTTGACCTAAACGTCAAGCGGAAAGAGGCGTTTCTCGCAATCATACGTTCTGTTACCATGGAAACTGTATGTGTCAGTTGTCATTTTGTGTTTAAATGTATAAATTCATAAAGTAATCAATTGCTAATGTTTATGTATGAAAAAGTAATTCCACGATGGAAGAATTGAGTGGTAATAGCATTCAAATAATACTAAGCATCAAAGAAGGTACATGAATGAAAATTTAATTATATTTATTTATTATTTATAACCTAACTTTGCTCCACTAAAAACTTTACTTAAAATATGTTCCAAAGACTAACAAGTAAAAAAATATCAGGTGTCTATGAAAATGATTGATAGGCTGCAACCATAATATGCAATAAAAATGTTAATTTGTTTATTAGAGAAAAAAAATATTTTTCATTAAACATCATATAGCATAATTATTTAGTCATTCAGTATTAATACTAGTTACTGAACGTGTCCATTTTGGTATTAGTGGTAAAAACTCTCACTTCTTCATAGATGTTATAATCATTATTTAATCACGGCGGAATTGCAAAGCGCCTTGAAAATTGTCATTGATTGTAAGTGAATGCTGTCCATGTTTATCGGCTTGCTGGAGTCCATCTGGAATTTTCTTTGCTGATAGTGGTATCACTTGTTGATTGTCATAACTATTATGAAATACTGATGTACATACTCTAAAATATTCTTTATAGTTTGCTCTTCATTAGCTGTTAAAATGAAAAAAAAAAAAAAACATTTAAATTAATTATTTGTCCTCTTTTAGGACTGCGATTTTTCAAAACCCTACAATTTTTTTTTGTGCACTTTAACTGATACTAATCGTTTTTTGCATCTTTATGATAGAATGCCTGAAGATGCCGAAAGGTGAAACCCGAGTCATTGGTTTGATATTGAAATTTCATCAAGCACCTTCAGTCGATATTATAAATCAATTCTTATATCGTCAAAACAGTTTTCAGACATGTGATGTTTATTTTTACAGGAGTTGGCTTCAATTTCGTACAGACTCCCATTGTGGTATCGTGTTCATTGAATGGACACGTCTTAGAATCAGATCCCGTACCCGCTGGCCAGACATCGATTATTGATTCAGAACTTGTGTGGGAAACAGAAAAACGAGCATTTCGGAGGTTTTTCAAACTTTAGCCATTTAATTATGTATAGATAAAAATAATTTCAAATTAATATTGGTTTCTCAACTTTTTGAAGACAATGAACGTAACATTTACATTATAGGAGAGAGGCCGTAATTGTGCGATAATATTTTTTAACATTGTTCTTATGGATGCATGGCTAGCACTATAAAAAATGAACTGGGACCTAAGATTTGGGTTCTACTGTATTAACCTTCTTTTTTTTACTTTGATGTGCAATATTATATATTCATTTGATTGTAAAATCTCTTTTCAAAGATGGTATACAATTATATCTGGTACAGTGGAACCCCGATCAACCGTTCTCGCATAATATTTTTTTACATATACAACAATGTTAAATAATCACTTAACCATTCCCCGATTTCCCGAAAGCATGTCTAGTTCATTTCTCCTCATGTTTGATGCTTCTGTTGAACCTTTTTGTTTGATTTTAATCTCGATGCCGGTTATTCGATTGAAAAACGTTATAACTTATCAATAGGACCACCTATCTGAACTCTTTACTTGTAATATTGTATATGATATACTGAGACAATTCGGATGAAATAGACATTTTAAATAATAATGTGACTGCCAAAAATCACCAACATACATGTTTAGTAGACATATTCGAAGAAAATATATTGATTTTATAAAGAATATAACATAGGTAATCAATCATAGACAAAACAAAATTAGGAAGCACACGTGTATCCATAAAAAAATCTCTATTTTCTAGCCTTCGTCTCCAAAATGTTCCTCTCAAAGTGGAAATATGGACAATTGGTGCAAGAGGGAGGAAGGAGCGTATTGGGTACCTGCTACTCAGTCTACTGGCGGCGAAGCCTCGCCCATCACATAAAAGAATAACGGTATAGAATTATATCAGATAGTTAGATAGTAGACAGAAGTGTTGATAAACGCATTCAAAAAATCATCCCACTTCTGTCTTCGATTATTCTAGGCTAATAGTTCTCATGTAAAATTTTACTGTGGTCGCATTGTATACATCAGCAGTTACATGGAAATGTCTTGTGACTACGCCAGTGCAAGTAAATTTGAAAAAAAAAAAAACATTTTTTCTAAATGTCAATATGTACTACAAAGTTGTTGGTGACCGCTGCAAAATCTTCCGGTGGCCACACATGAGAAACACTGTTTAGTTTGTAAACATCGTCTTTGACTATCTCGTATATCTTTTATATGGATTGTAGAGAAGCATTATGGACCACTTTTAAATTGCAAAATAATCACCCCTATGTGTTCGATTTGCAGTCGATTGCATTGATCAATCTGGCATTATTTTTCATTTTAAATGTTCATTTTCTATAGAGTACCTGCCAGATATTTCAGGACCGCAGAGGAGTGCATATAAACTTTATTTATGACTCTGGGTTCGTATACTAAGTATTCACACTCTTCGCTACCAATTTCAGGTCAACCATTCCTGGCATAAGTTATTAGGAGTTAAACCTGAAGGAAAATCATGTAACCCGCAGATGCTTCTCAGGTTGACTGTTGAAGACGCTTGCAATAGATCACCGGCTTCAGTAAGTATTGCCATTAACAAATCTTATTTTATTTATGATATCGACTGAAGTTGCTTGATGGAATTTCAATATCAAATTTGAATTGTTACAACTTTGTACGATTACACATGTTTTGTCACTAATGACAAGGGTTTCGTCTTTCGGCATCTTCAGGCATTCTATCACATGACACACATGACAAAACATGTGGAATCATACAAAGTTTTAACAATTCAAATTTGAATTATAATATTGTTTGTTTTATTTTAAGGTTAATATCGACTTGATTTATAAAGCTAGTTCGCCTTTTTATAATTTTACTTCTTCTCCATTCTCTGAAGTAAGTTTGAGAAAACTATGATTATAGGTAACCGCTTCATCGACGCCTACCACGAATAAAACCAGGAACACAGAATCCGTTTCTGCATCCAGTCCGTCCCATCGGAGTCAAGGATACATCAAGCCGAACCCTTTGTTGCTGGGTATATTTAAAACTTACTGGCAGTCTTCGAATTTTATTATTTCATTTTAATTATTAAAGCTATGTGCGATTCCTTGAGCTTTTATTCACTCACCATCTGTGTTCAGGCATTCTATCATGTGGGTGCAATAGAATTGTCAGTAAACAGTTTGCATCACTTATAAACAGGAGGAATTGCATAATATATAGATTATAAGGCTAACAGCTAAATAAGATAAAGTCGTAGATAAACAATTTTCAAATTTCAAAATAAATCACTTCTAAAGTGTAAACTGTGACTTCTTGATGGATAGACATGATATTTTAAATAATTACTTATTTCCACAATATATTTTTTGATCAGGACCAGTTTCGCTCATCACCAACCAGTTTGGTTTTGTATACCTGCTAACTTTAACTCAAATATTTTGTGTAAAAGACTTGCTTGTTAATTGTATTCTATCAGTTGATAATGCTCGCGATGAGCGAAAAAGAGCTGATAAAAAAATTAATAGTGGAAAAGAGTTCTAAAACATGTGTTTTGATTATTTAAAAAATTCAAAATAAATATTCAAAGAATTTTTTATTAACAGAAAAACAAAAGTTAGACCTTCCTCCGCACTTAGTACCGAGTGTTCACAACGACGGTAGTATACTGATTGGCGGTGACACCTGTAGAGACTTATTTCAATTGAGTTTGAATATTCAATCTTCGGAAAACATTCATCTGGTAAGTAATGTTGTTATTGCGAATTGTTTGATATTACAGATATAAATAAAAATTCTAGTATAGGAATGATAACAAAACGATTTTTAGATAGATTGACAAAGCAAGCAGCAGTTTCTGGTCTGTAGGGCACATTATCTGTTTGACCGACAACGTAGCTTTCAGCACCGAGGCTGGAAAACAGTGAACTCTTAGGTGTTTTTTAAAACAACAAGTGATCTTTTTGTTAGCTTTCAACCTCTCGGTCCAAGCCTCTACTGGACTGTATTTTGTTGACATCTGTTTTGGATACTTTGACATTTTAAAGAAAAAGTTGAAAGCTATTTCGGCTCCAGCCATCGTCAGAACTATGTTTAAAAGTATATTTGTTTATCTATATATAGCTGTGTAGAAAAAGTACACAATACATCTTCTCTTCTGTTTTAACAACCTAGCTTATTTCCTGCTAGCAATAAAACAAAAATTTTAATTTAAATAAAACTTAACAGGCGGCAATTTCAATAAGCTTAAATGTTGGACGGAGATGATTTATTATGGAAATTCATTAGCCCCTCGCAATGGTCTGAGGAGTGGCGAACGACTTATATTTGTTTGTTCGTTTAAAATTTTGTGTGTCAATTGATATCTATTGATTTCCAGCTGTTCCAAAGCCGTCATCTTGCGACTTTCATTACAAAGATGTAAACACGTAGGCGCTGAGTTAAAATTTATATTATGCGATTCTTTTATAAAGTGATTTGCTAATTGTGAATCTGTTTTTTTTACTAATGAATGATCTTATATGCTGGTTAGCTCGAGTGGATATGCTTCTGCTTGTATGTCCGATATATACGGATAAACATGAGCCACAGGACATTTTATAAATATCGCTTCTGTCAGGTTTATTAATTTTATCTTTACTATTTTTAAGGTGTCTGCCTAAATTTTTATTGACTTTGAAAGCGACGTTTACTGAGTTTTTAATTTCACGATGAATTTTTTGCTTTAATTACTTACTTTGCCTACTGCCATTTATTGTAATATAGGTGACAGAAAATTCTTGAGCATTGAGGCAAAGCAATGCTGTATCCACATATATTATACATAAGGTGTATTTAAATATTGTGATACAATAGAGTCAAATTTTTAATATGTTGTAAAAGATAATTTACAATTATCATTTTAGCTTTCAGACACAGATGGTGTTTCATTGGATTTGAAAGAGTCTTATTATATTCAATGGGCCGTGTTTATGCAGACTTTAAAAACTGCACAGGGCGTGCAGAATCAAAAAGTGTCTTTGACAGCCCGTTCCAGTCTCACAGCTCTTTCGCATTACTTCAGAGAGAGCCCCTTCGCAATCATCAAGCTATGCTCGCACGGTAAAGAAATCGGTAAGTACGAGATACGCTCTTGATCATGTTTACTTCCATGATGAATGTCAAATACTATGCTTACTAGCTTGATATGCCGGAATCCTTCAGTTCTGGCGAATATATCATCTTGATAATCATCTAGGACACCGAAATCTCACTGTTCAAATGAAAAAGGTAAGCAGGATAGAATACTCTTCGAAGGCATCCCAACCATTGATGTAGCCCAGATATTCTTGGTATTTTCCGTAATATCCGGTTTATTTTGTCCCAGAAACTTCACGTTTCAGTGTGACTCAGAAAAAAACAAATTCCATTTGTTCAATGTCGCCATAATATGGCTATTGTGTGTTCTGCCAACAATGTCCAAGATCCTCTGAGATGATGCGTCTCTGTTTTCAACAACAGGTTAGTAGTCTTATATATAAACAAAGAAGGAGACACACGGTCGCTAGACCTCTTCTTACTGACACAGGAGATGGTTGCATTGGTTGACAAGTACTGCATCTCCCTAACTGCGAAGTACCTACCGAGAATTTACAACGGCACGGCTGACCGTCTATCTCGCGGAACACAAGTTCCCGAGTGGCACATTCCCGGTACAGCAACAGAGCAGATCTTCGATCACAGAGGCACGCCCGAGATCGTCAAAAGAGTCGCGAATAATTCCCAGGTATGTATCTCACGACAGCTCCGACTGTGGCGCTCTGTATCACAACGCTTTCAGCCGCTTGTGGGACTACAAACTGGTGTGGGTCTTTACCCACTCGAACATGATTCCCCAAGTATTGGCCCACCTGAACACGGCGGGAGGGAGATATCTCCTCGTCATACCAGACTGGAAGAAACCATTCTGGGGAGCAGACCTTCAGAGGAGAGCGAACCAACTTGATATCAGTGCGGGTGGGCATGTCAACTGGCTGACCACCTCCAAAATACAAGACCTGTCTCTCCATCTGTGGAGGATTTCGGGTGGGAGAGTCTAATTCACGAGTGGAGCCCTGAAGGAAAAGGGCTGCTATCATCAGGGTAGCGTCAGTCCACCCTGATGATAGTGTACCGATTGGCATGGGTTAGATGGACCACTTGATGCAACTGTAGATCAGTGGTCGCAAATCACCCCATCCGGAACAAGTTACCAGGTACTTAACTCACCTCTACCTCAGAGGAGGCTTGGCATACTCCACAATTGGGGTGCACAAGTCAATCATAACAACCTTCTGCAAACCAGTGGGCGGCGTGGACATTAGCGGAAACGCCCTGGTGAGGCGTGTACTCCGAGCCATATGCCTAGCCAGAGTAAAGACCCCGAAAGCCTCTATATAGGATGTCAGGAGGAAGTCCGTCACTTGAAGGCAACCACTCCACCTACATCCAGCCTATATGAAGTGTCTTGTAGGACGGCAACATTTCTACTACTGACGTCGGTTAGACAAGTTAATGTAGTTCAAGACATTGCTCAGATATTCAGACAGCGAGCTTAGAGAGGAACGGGACCAGATAACTCTATGGCCTGCGTTCGGGTCAACTACCCATCAGCAATCGGGTTGGCACATTAGGAAAGGAGACACAAAATATAGCCCCAATATATTGGCTTCGCCAACTGGTTAAAGCCTCGGAAGGAAGTCGAAAGAAAGGTGGAGACCTCCAAGAACTATTTTTTATAGCTATGGGGCCCAATAAGCCGGCCTCCAGGACAGCCATAGACGAGAGGTAATAACTGGCGAGAGTGATCACATCCGACGGAAGGCCTTATCACTAACCCTTTCCAACCAGTCTAAAAAGCTACAAGATCGTACCCGGACCATCAGCTGAAGACTGGTTAAGATCTCACATTGATGACATAACTCTTCTCCCACGAGCCACCAGGTGATAACAAACATTCATTCAGAGGATCTTGGACATTGCTGCCAGAACACACAATATAGGAGTTTTACCTACCAATAAAACTCTTATTGTGTTTCCAGCAATGTCCAAGATCCAGGTAACCCCTACCTGGTGCACCTTGACAATGACGTACATAACGGCGTCACCCGGATGACGTGGCTTGGGTAGGGAAGATAAGGGAGAAGAAAAGGTGTTGCCAACGTAGGGCTTGGACGCGTGGCTCGAAAACAGAGACGCATCATCTCAGGGGATCTTGGACATTGCTGGAAACACAATAAGAGTTTTATTGGTTATGTAAAACTCCTATATTCTTGGCATCCACAATTATATATTATATAAATTAGGACTGCTTTTGCTCGCTGCAAGCATTATAAACTAACACAACACAAATTCAAACAAGGCTAATTTGAATTTTTTTAAATTTTTACCATTACAGGTTTCTCCTCTTAACATCTTCAGGCATATGAACAGATACGAGTAGTATAGTTTTGACGAGGATGTAAGCTAAAATAGCTATCAACTATGTATCTTATAAATTTTGTAAAACTTAAGTACATTGCTATTTTTTCACCGTGTTATAATGGAGTAAATGCCAAATAAATCAATATATAAATATATATTTGCAGGAGCTTGTTGTGTTGATCTCCGGAAGATGATCCCCTCGGTCAGTGTACCGGATTTTGTGACCAATTTCTGCAATGATTCGAAAACGTTCACCTGTAACGAGAGATGCTTTGTTGTCAGCTGCGTCAGTGAGGAAATTCCTTGCGACTCCAATGGAAAGAAACCTTATTTGGATCTGGAAATAAGTATTCGATACATGAACGCCGATGAAAAAATTGTTTCACCGATTACGGTAGGTATAAAGGTCTGTGGTCTATTCACACCGAAACTAAACCTCATCGCCAAACAGTCTTCCAAAACGATTTTGTGGACTTTTTTTTATGTTTTCTGGAACAATCACCAAACTTGGGCAAGCGAACCATTAAGACATGGTAAATAAATAACAATGTATTTTAGTTCCACAAAAATTATAAGTTATGTAGTTGATAGCTATTTTGGCTTACCCGTCATCAGAACTATGTTTAAATGTACACTTGCTTATCTATATACAGCTGTGTAGAGAAGGTACACAATAAATCTTCACTTCCGTTCTAACATCCTAGTTTTATATTGTGATAATAAATTCTTAAATGCGGCAAATTTATTTTATATATTTCTCAAAGTGAGAGTTGATCTGTGTTTTTTTTAAATTTAAATATGTTTTAAATTGTGATGATAAATTATGTTATTAGACATTCATAACCTCAAAGTGTGACAGTTTTGCAAAGGTAGTACCTAATGTACCTATTTAATTTACCAATAGTTCTTGATAAGATTCAAAGTAATCGAATTGGGTGAGTACTTTTAAAAAAAAATTTCATTTAGCAAAAAGTTTATTCCAAAATCAAATTTATTGTACTTTTAAGGTGTTAACTGTCACTTCTTGATGGAAAGGCATTATATTTTAAATAATAAAAACACATATTTTTAGTACTTATTTCCACAATATATTTTTTGATCAGGACCGGTTTCGCTCATCGCGAGCATTATCAACTGATAGAATACAATTTACAAACAAGTCTATTTATACAAAACAAAAAATTAATTTGAGTTAATGGTAGCAGGTGTACAAAACCATGGGTACAAGAACTAGGAAACAATTTACATAAAATCATACAATATTGATACAAATGCAGTAAATTAGTATAAAAATTAAATGTTCACAATCACTTATTAAGAATTACAATTACAATTATGGTAAATCAATAATCCATTAGGAGCTCTAAACAATCAATAAGGAAGTAAGGAGTGGGAAATTTTTAATGACGAAAATAACCCACAATCACTACTTAATGGAACAAAATAAATTAATACATGAGAAATCGATTAAAGATGAATCGATGAGATGGGAAGATATGGTCAGTCAGGGGCGTTCCAATATTTTCTGTAAAAAAATTAAGTAAAAGGAGGCAATATCATTTTTCAAAAAAAAAAAATTTTTTTTTTTTTGAATTTTTGATTTACCATAATTGTAATTGTAATTCTTAATAAGTGATTGTGAACATTTAATTTTTATACTAATTTACTGCATTTGTATCAATATTGTATGATTTTATGTAAATTGTTTCCTAGTTCTTGTACCCATGGTTTTGTACACCTGCTACCATTAACTCAAATTAATTTTGTGTTTTGTATAAATAGACTTGTTTGTAAATTGTATTCTATCAGTTGATAATGCTCGCGATGAGCGAAACCGGTCCTGATCAAAAAATATATTGTGGAAATAAGTACTAAAAAATGTGTTTTTATTATTTAAAAAAAAAAAAAAAATTTATTGTAGTTTATGACTGTAGGCAAAATGTTATTCTCAAAGTGTGACATGGTTGGCAGTTCTCTAGGGTTTTTGTAATGCTTAAAAAACTTTTCCGGTGTATTTGTAGTAATCCGGAAACATTCACAAGGGTTGAAAGAAGATATTTTGAAAGTTTCGATCATTTCTTATCATTAATATAGTAATATGTTATGGACATATGTACAAAAAACAAACATTCGTAAAATTATGTCTTCTATACGTGATTTACAAATAAAAAATTGGCAGTGAATTGGTTATTGAATATATTGTAGAATTTTAATAAAACTCATCTATTTTTAGGATTGCAGTACATCTAAAAATGAACGAGTCATTCTTCTGAAAGACTCTTTGGTCGTCAATGAAAATGAAGATTCTAAAAAGCAATCAGCATCAAATAGTCCTTTAAAAGTCATCGATCAAAATGTTAATCTCACCAAGCGTTTAAGCATAGCGGAATCTAATGAACGATCAACAATTATTGTGTATGTATGACTACACCTTTGGCTTACTGCCCAAACTTTTTAATTTAAATTTATACCTGCTTACAATTCGGAGAATGGGGTCTCATATCTTAACCTTCTGATTGTTAGCATCTCAATTGTTGAGACGGCCAATTGTAGTGTAGATAGATGAAATTAAAAGTTGTTTTTATTATTTGAAATAGTTATTTGAAATGTATTAATCGTTGTAATTGTAGGTTAAGTTAAGTAGGTAAGGTTAGGTTAAGTTAAGGTAAGTAAATATTTGACAGACTGTATCTTTTGTTTTTAGGAAAGACAATGAACTCGCAAGTAAAGTATTAAAAACAGAAAACGACATAGCGGCAATTTTGAAACAAATGGAAATATTGACCTCCGCAAGTCCGACTAAAAAATGCTCTTCTGCGCGAGATGTCAGTGAAGGTCCACCAAAAGACGATTTAAATGTATCGAGATCGGACCCTTGCCTGAACCATATAGACAGGTAAGTAAATATGAATTAAGAAATGTACCTCGCTGCATATTTCTTTCAACTTATACATACATATATATATATATTTAGCCAAGACCATACCACGTTGAAAGCACCGGCTCTCGTGCGATCACCGAAGTTAAGCAATATTGGACGCGGATAGTGCTTGGATGGGTGACCACTCGGGAACACCGCGTGCCGTGTTCTCTTGGCTACGGGAAGGAAAACCCAGACATAAAACCGAACACCAACCCGCCTGGGCAGCGTGGTGTTGCTATGTCCAAACAACCCCGCTGAAAAAAAAACAGGGGGAGGCCTTCATCCAGCAGTGGATCGACCCCGACTGATGATGATGATGATGATGATGATGATACATATATTTAAAATAATAAAAAATACATTTCTTGGCACATATTTTACGATCAAGACCAGTTTTGCTTATCGCTAGCATTATCAACTGACCATCATCATCTTAAATACTTCTTTTCTAAGTCTTAACCCGATAGTGCGACAGTTTTTCATACAAATTAAATCTGTATGCGTTGCTATTTTTCAAAATGTTTTCGTTCCGTATAGAGCTATAAATACAGCAATAAAAAATAATTGTGTCGGCTTTTATGGAAGCTAAATGCATTGGGAATATTTCACAACATTAAAACACAAAGAAATGTCCTATGTTGTCACAATCACGTTAACAAATATATCCCTAACAAATAACTCACTCGTAAATCGCCATTACCGTGACAAAACGAAGCCACCAATCAAATTCAAATGAACAGGCGCCATGTGTCATGATGTGTCACATTGCGATGCCGCGAGATTGGTGCAAAGTTCAGTGCGAAGTTAGGCGTGAAGTTTGGTGTGTAGTTTCAAACCAATTTGGTAGTTTCACGGAGTTTGCAAGAAATTTGAAGGGTTTGCAAAATTGATGATTCAAACATTTAAACCTAATACTTTTGAGAAATTTATGGAGGTGGTAGTATCAGGACAAATTGGACTATATCTTAAAACCAAAATCAGTCCTATATGAAAAAGATTGTCTGGGTTACCGACATTTGAATGTTCGCATCCCAATGTCTGGGGCGCTCACGTACGGGCCTTGCAGATTGCCGTGTGGCGTGTGCCATACCTTGTGGCGTTAGTGTGGAAAGGATGAATTATAACTGAGTAAATGCCATTGTAATCACTGGATCTTTTTTTCCGCCTAGACCAGAATCTCAATGCAGCCACTGGAGAAAAAGCAGAAGCGATAGTATGCAAATCCTTGCTCTTACTCACAATCCCAATGTACAAGGTAAGAAAATCTTCTTTTTGTTTCTAGTGAATTAATTTGCTAAAATCAAATATGTTGCTTGGTGACTTATCATATTCTATGCAGTACCCAGGTGGTGGTTTGACGCAGTATGTTTTATCTTCAGTTTTGTTTTTGTGTGGATGTTTTCTTGTGGGGTCCTTGGTGCGTAGAACTCTCTTGATGGTGGTGAAATTGATCGTTGATACATTAACCTCGAACTGTCGTATAAATAGTGTGGCTGCTATGTTTTGTCATCAGTAGACAGTTTATATAGTTTTTTTTTTTTTTTTTGAATAGTTACAACTTTTTACTATACTACAACTACAATATTTTGTCGCTAACGACTTGGTTTTCGCCTTTTGGCATCTTGACTGACAGTCAGTTTTGTTGCGTCCTGTGATTATCACTAATTAATAATTATTATTACTTACTGAGAAACCCTTACTTGAATGACTCATTAACAATATTCATCGTTCGAATCGAATGTCTGAAGATGCCAAAAGGCGAAACCCGGATTGTTAGTGACAAAGCATGTGGAATCGTACATTTGCGACCAGCAGGAAGTATTTATGGCATCATTACGTTTATGCATGAATCAGGGTTGACAAAGGCACACCGTATTGCAATTTAAAAAATGTAATTTTTTTTGGTCGTAAGTGTGAATGGTCGTAAGACTATCTGTATTGCAATATATATATATTTTTTTTGTTACTATTCTATGTAATATAAACTGTGTTAGGATACGGAAATAAATTCTCTTTTATTGTGTTTTGTTTTCAGAGCGAGAGCGAGTTGACCTTTCGCCGAGAACGAAAGAAAGACTCACAGTCAAAGTGGTCAATGAATTGGAAGATTGGAAGGAGAGACAGCAGGAAATATTCAAGGCACAGGTACAACGCTCAAATAGAGCGTTTAATGTGTTAATTGTCACATCTTGTTGGGGTTTAATCCCTGAAACTGTGCAAGTAGATGGATACACTCACAACCTTGATTTCGCTTTTTTGTATCTTCATGTATCACATGGATGCAATAAAGATGACAGACAATATAGGAGTTTAACCTACCAATAAAACTCTTATTGTGTTTCCAGCAATGTCCAAGATCCCCTGAGATGATGCGTCTCTGTTTTCGAGCCACGCGTCCAACAACGTTGGCAACACCTTTTCTTCTCCCCTCTCTTCCCTACCCAAGCCACGCCATCCGGGTGACGCCGTTATGTACGTCATTGTCACTCAAGGTGCACCAGGTAGGGGTTACCTGGATCTTGGACATTGCTGGAAATACAATAAGAGTTTTATTGGTAGGTAAAACTCCTATATTGTGTGTTCTGGCAGCAATGTCCAAGATCCTCTGAGTGAATGTTTTTTATCACCTGGTGGCTCGTGGGGGAAGAGTTATGTCATCAATGTGAGATCTTAACCAGTCTTCAGCTGATAGTCCGGGTACGATCTTGTGGCCTTTTAGACTGGTTGGAAAGGGTTAGTGATAAGGCCTTCCATTGGATGTGATCACTCTCGCCAGTTATTACCTCTCGTCTATGGCTGTCCTGAAGGCCGGCTTATCGGGCCCCATAGCTGTAAAAAATAGTTCTTGGAGGTCTCCGCCTTTCTGTCGACTTCCGAGGCTTGTTGTTTGCTAAGTACCTGGCAACTTGTTCCGGATGGGGTGATTTGTGACCACTGATAAGGATCAGGTGATCCATCTAACCCAAGCCAATTGGTACGTGACTTGTGCACCCCAATTGTGGAGTACGCCAAGCCTTCTCTGAGGTAGAGGTGAGCTAAGTACGTGGCAACTTGTTCCGGATGGGGTGATTTGCGACCACTGATCTAAGGTTGCATCAGGTGGTCCATCTAACCCATGCCAATCGGTACGCTATCATCAGGGTGGACTGACGCTACCCTGATGATTGCAGGCCTTTTCCTTCAGGGCTCCACTCGCGAATTAGACTCTCCCACCCGAAATCCTCCACAGATGGAGCGACATGTCTTGTATTTTGGAGGTGGTCGGCCGGTTGACATGCCCACCCGCACTGATGCCAAGTTGGGTATCGTGTATGGCAGCCCTGTCGCTCTCCTCTGAAGGTCTGCTCCCCAGAATGGTTTCTTCCAGTCTGGTACGACGAGGAGATATCTCCCTCCCACCGTGTTCAGGTGGGCCAATTCTTGGGGAATCATATTCGGTTGGGTAAAGACCCACACCAGTTCGTAGTCCCACAAGCGGCTAAAAGCGTTGTGATACAGAGCGCCACAGTCGGAGCTGTCGTGAGATACATACCTGGGAATTACTCGCGACTCTTTTGACGATCTCGGGCGTGCCTCTGTGATCGAAGATCTGCTCTGTTGCTGTACCAGGAATGTGCCACTCGGGAACTTGTGTTCCGCGAGATAGACGGTCAGCCGTGCCGTTGTAAATTTCCGGTAGGTACTGCGCAGTTAGGGAGATGCCGCACTTGTCGACCAATGCAACCATCTCCTGTGTCAGTAAGAGGAGGTCTAGCGACCATGTGTCTCCTTCTTTGTTTATATATAAGACTACTAACCTGTTGTCCGACTGTAAAAGTACCTCTGCTCCTCTTATTTCATCGGCGTTGCCACGGTTGCGTTGGTGGGTGTTGCCACTCCAATAGTCTGTACCCACCAATTCAACTCCTCTATGGCTGGAACTAGAATCGCAACCCTAAGGTGAGACGGCAGATGGCGCTACTAATTTGATTTTAATGACTTTCAGTTTTGGATATGATAATCTTAAAACCAATACAGCTAATGGCTTTTTGATGAATTGTATTTACATTAATTAAATACCATTAGAATGTTATTGGTATGTCTGTACTTGAACATTGGACTTGGGACTAAATACCAGATGTCCTATAATTGTAAGAATTAAATTTTTCAGATTGTCGATTGATTTAAATAATCTCACTTAAGGGATATAGCAAGAGAGAGATATGAAGGTTTAACTGATTGCTTAATAAATGCAGTGAACTCAACTAGGCTGTAAATTTTTTGAAAAATTAGTTTATGATCCCCGTGCTTAATGCAATAATTTAACACCTTTATATCAATAATTTATGATATCAACTGAAGGTGCTTTACGAAATTTGAATTGTTGAAACTTTGTACGATTCCACATGTTTTGCCACTAACGACTTAAGTTTCGCCTTTCGTCATTTTATCACACGGATGCAACAGAATTGACACATAATAAACATTTAGCATCAGTTATATACCTAAGGTATTAATTACAAAGGAAAAACACAGACTCTAAGCATAAGATTTAAACAAACAACTGAAATAACTTTAAATAATATTGATTTAATGTTAATGACACTGAACTGTCTGTGATATGTTTTATTAACACTAAATACTGTTAATGAGTCTTTGATGAAAGGATTCTACAACAAATAAGTAATAATCAGCTATCACTAAAATGCAATTGGGTAATTTTAGACTTAGAAATACCTACTTATTTCAAGACGGCAGGTAAAACTAAGCATTAGTAAGTATTTTACAAAGTTTAAGCAATTCAAATTTGATATTGAAATTCCATAAAGCACCTTCAGTCAATATCATAAAGGATTTTACAATAAATAATAACCTTCATACCTGTCAAATGAGTGGTTTTTCGTTAACAAAAGATTGGCAAATGCCTATGTTTCTATTTTAATAAAAAACATTGCAAGTGTTTTGATATTTTTATCTCTAAAGTGATTTGGATTTCAAAAATTCAAATATTTTTTTCTTATAACTTTAAGCTGAAACAAAAAGAATCGTCCCATCTTGAACTGGTGACAAAGGAGTGGGAAAAATGGCGACTGGAGAGTGAATTGAAACTGAACAACGACCTGCAGCAGTGTCGTAACCTCATGGCTTGCTTGCGGCAGACCGCAGACAATATCAAAATACAGGCTGGCCACATCACCGAGAGAGAGAATAGAGTAAGGTTGATTTTTTTACATTCATCATTTTTATATTTGAAGATTATCCGTCATCTGCTCTTGCCGACTATTCCAATGTCTTGTAGTAATTACCCGGGTTTCGCCTTTCGACATCTTCAGGCATTCCATCACACGGATGCAACAGAACAGGGTTGTTAGTGATAAAACATGTAGAAAGGTACAAAGTTGTAACAATTCACATTTGATATTTAAATTCCATCAAGCACCTTCAGTCGATATCATAAATGATATAAAACAAATATAAGTACAGCTTTTTTATGTAGTCAATAATTATAACATGACACTTATTAATCATTTTTATAGTGTTAACTGCCAGTTCTTGATAGAAAGGCATGAGAATTTGATTTTGAAATTCCATCAAGCGCCTTCTGTCGATATCATAAATTATTCATCTATCGTTATACATAGAGCTTTATTTCCACATATTTTATAATTTCTGTTTATTATTAAATCACTTTAAGATGTTAATGTTCTTATAAAACCAAGATATTTACATATTGGCAGGCACTACAGTTTGAGTGTTTGATTGTTTTCTGAACCACTGTGTGTTGTTTTGAAATCACTCAGTATTTGGAATAAGCCACAAAATATCGCATCACTTAAATGACTTAACCATAAATAAATATGTGCATCATTATTGCTTGTTGTATAAGCAATAAGTGCCACAAAATTCATAGATTTATGAGCGGTTAATGACAACCATATTGAATGACGTGGAATTCGCGTTCTCTGGAGTTAACGAATTAAAATACACTTTGATTTGTATTTATAATATCCACGAGTTTGGTTTACGCCTACATCATTTACACTATATATGTATTATATTAAAATGGCGCAGGGGAGAATAGGTCAAAGCTATTTTTTGATGCATATTATTTTCTTTCTTGGTTACGCAGTTGCGCCTCGCTAAGGAAGAGTTGGAGCTTCTATACAATACAAAGTACCATGACTTAAGCGAGGCATCGAAAAGAATGGAAGACGACTTCAATCATCAAACTAAACTACACCAGCTGAAATACTCCGAGCTTGAAGTCAAATTAAAGTATTTTGAAAAAGCAAATTTGTCGCTAAAGGTTGGTTATTTTTTAGTTTTTGCGTAAATTGTTTCGCGGTGTTGAGATGCTTTGGCTGGATTCGGAGCCGTTTTTTTTGGAGTCATTGGTCAAAGAAAACACTCCGAATCCGACATTGACCAGCAACAGGACTTAGGTTTCTTTCCCACCTTTCTTATTTATCTGCATTAAATTTGAATTGTTACAATTTTGTACGATTCCACATGTTTGTTGCATCCGTGTGATAGAATGCCTGAAGATGCCGAAAGGCGAAACCCGGGTCGTTAGCGACAAAACATGTGGAATCGTACAAATTTGTAACAATTCAAATTCGATATTGAAATTCCATCAAGCACCTTCAGTCGATATCATAAATTATCTGCATTAAATTAAAGATCAACCAACCGATCCGGCAAATTGTACATTGAGATATTTTTTAAATTCGTCTAATTCATAGGTTCCCAACCTGCGGGTCGCGGAGGGTTTTTTTGCGTGTCGCCAACTTGTACGGTCAACTAAAAAAATATTCACTAAAATGCAATTTTTATTTTTAATATTCTCTTGAAGTTTGAAGATTTTCATATGTGTTTGTATGGGGGTTCGCGGGTCACATGGATTTTATGAAAAGGGGTCGCCACCCGAAAAAGGTTGGGAACCTATGGTCTAATTGAAAAAGTAGTTGGTGTCATTCCTTTTTCACGACTCTAAATATGACTATAGACGGGTGCGACTTCACGGCCCTGGTATTAACTATCAACATATTTCAATCAGCACCAGGACTGTGGTCCACAACTCTACAACTCCGACTCTGACCGTGGCCAAAATACTGCAACTCCACAGTCCTGGTGTAGCATCCTGCCATGTATCACCATATTTGCAAATAAGTCTATCAATGAAACCACTGTTCAAGTAGTAAGTGTGGGTTATTTTTGTCATTAAAATTTCCCACTCCTTACTTCCTTATTGATTGTTCAGAGCTCCTAATGGATTATTGATTTACCATAATTGTATTTGTAATTCTTAATAAGTGATTGTGAACATTTAATTTTTATACTAAATTACTTTATTTGTATCAATATTGTATGATTTTATGTAAATTGTTTCCTAGTTCTTGAACCCATGGTTTTGTACACCTGCTACCTTTAACTCAAATTAATTTTTTGTTTTGTATAAATAGACTTGTTTGTAAATTGTATTCTATCAGTTGATAATGCTCGCGATGAGCGAAACCGGTCCTGATCAAAAAATATATTGTGGAAATAAGTACTAAAAAATGTGTTTTTATTATTTAAAATATCATGCCTTTCCATCAAAAAGTGACAGTTAACACCTTAAAAGTGATAGTGTTCCATGTAGAAAATGATCCAAAAAGAGGAAGGTATGTTTCAATGAAACTTAACAAATGCTAATATTTTTGTATTGTTTTAGGAGACAATTAAGATGCAAGAGCAAGAGATGTATGCTCTAAAGAAATGCAGCATACCACATGATCGGGTCAATGAAATCGTTCAAGAGAAGGTAAATTTTATTTTGAAACATATTCCCACAGTAAAATGGCGTAAGTAAATGCCTTTGAGCTTCTTTCAAGAGTCAATTAGGGACTGGGAGAGTTATAATGAACACGGTGAAAAAATAACAGTGTATTTTAGTTGTACAATTTTTTTTATAAGGCAGAGTTGATAGCTATTTTGGCTCACGCCACTGTCAGAACTATTTTTTTAGAACTAAAATATGTGGCTATTTTTTCACTGTGTTATAATGGAGTTCTGCCAAGTAAATGCCAGTTCAATCAATAAGTTAAAATGAACTTTTGCATTGTTAACTTCACTTCTCGGTGGAATGAAAATTTATTATATATAAATGATAAAGAACAATGTTTTTTTTTAAGGTGTTAACTGTCACTTCTTGAAGGAAAGGCATAACATTTTAAATAATAAAAACACATTTTTTTAAGTACTTTTTTCCGCAATATATTTTGTAATCAGGACCGGTTTTGCTCATCGTGAGCATTATCAACTGGTACAAATTATCAACTGATAGGATAAGCTAATCTAATTATACAAATTTTGAGTCAAAGTTAGCACGTATCAAAGTCATTATGATATCGACTGAAAGTGCTTGATGGAATTTCAATATCAAATTTGAATTGTTAATATTTTGTACGATTCCACGTGTTTTGTCACTAACGAGCCGAGTTTCGCCTTTCGGCATCTTCAGGCTTTCGATTCAAATGATTAATATTGTTAATGAGTCATTCGTGAAAGGTTTTGCAACAAATAATAATAATAATTATTATTAATTAATGATTATCACAGGCAATTGTGTTGATTATAATTAGACCAATATTATAAAATTTGTTTCAGCTGCCGTTTAGTTCTTGCCTTGAGGTCTGTGTTTTCCTCTAATAAATACCTTTGGTATATAGATGACGCTAAGTGTTTATTGTGTGTCAGTTCTGTTGCATCCGTGTGATAGAATGCATGATGATGCCGTAAGGCGAAAAACTAGTCGTTAGTGACAAAACATGTGGAATCGTACCAATTGTAACAATTCAAATTTACAGGAAGTCAAACAATATATTATATATACACAATTTTTTATAATTTTTTTCAAATAGATTAGGTTATTATTTGTATCCTATCAGTTGATAATGCTAGCAATGAGCGAAACTGGTCTGATTATGAAATATATTGTGGAAATAAGTACTAAAAAGTGTCCATGATCAATTATGAATTGGGACATGGTAAATTAGGAGTCAGTATTTAGGTTATTTCTATGAGGCATATTGGTCTGTTCTTGGAAGAATTTTCTCATCAATTTTACCAAATTTGCATTGTAGTGTTTATCAAAATATATTGACATGAAATTTTATGATACGTCAAAAATATAATCATATGTAAATGATTTCATTTTAGTCCCTGTTAGAAGAAAGACTCCAAAATGAGATACAGTCAAAGGCGTTCTTCAAGGATCAATGGTCGGCTTCTTTGAAGGAAATCCACACCATGAAACTGCACAGCCAAAAACAGTTGAACGCTCAAATTAATTCCGATAGACAGGAGCTCTACAAAGTCGGGTAAGATTGTATTGTTTTGACACATTAGCGACGGGGTGAATGTGCCCTAAGTACCGATAAATTGTAAATTGATTAAATTGTAAGGACTTACAGATAGGATAGTTCTGACGATGGCGTGAGGCGAAATAGCTATCAACTATATTTTATAAAATTTTTATAGAAGTAGGTCATTAATATTTTACTTGTAAACTAATTTATTTCATTTATTGTATGACTTACGTGTAAATTGTTTTCTCAGTTCACGAAACTTTGGTTTTGTATACCTAGTAACTTTTAACTCATTTTTTTAATAACTTTGTTTTAATTTATGATATCGACTGAAGGTGCTTGACGGAATTTCAATATCAAATTTGAATTGTTGAAACGCAGAACTGTGTCAGTTCTGTTGCATCCTTGCGATAGAACGCTTGAAGATGCCAAAATGTGAAACCCGGGAGTGTCGGAACGTGTCGTGTCGTTACAAAGTTTCAACAATTCAAATTTAAATGTCTAATATGTAAAAAATTAGTAAAATTGTTTATCTATCGTGATAGAATATTTTTTTTATCATTACTTCGAGTTTCATTGTCATATGTTTTGTAATTGCTGTTTATTATTAAAACAATCATTTTAAAATGTTAATATTCTTATAAAACCAAGGTATTTACGTATCGGCAGATACTACAGTTTGAGTGTTTGATTATTTTCCGTACAATTGTGTTTCGTTTTGTAATCATATAGCGTTTGCGATCACTTAAATATACTCATAGTTGCCGAGATTGCGTGCCATAAAAAAATAATTGAATTTTGAATTGTTACAACTTTGTACGATTCCACATGTTTTGTCACTAATGACCCGGGTTTCGCCTTTCGGCATCTTCAGGTATTCCATCACACGGATGCACACGTAAAATAAACAGTTAGCATCACCTATATTTCAAAGGTATTAATGAAAGGAAAACTCTTACCCTAAGGCAAGCAGTAAATGTGTCAGCTAAAACAAATTTAATAATATTAATCTAAAAATAATTAGCTCAATTGCCTTTGATAATTTGCATTAACGATCTTGTTAATGATACATTCTTGACAGGGATTTACAACAAATAAAAAAAAATACCATTAACATTAGAATACTGTCAAAAAAAGACTTTGAATATTTCAAGTCAAAACCTTCAGACTTCTTAATGGATGGAATAGAGAATTTTATTCAGATATGGGAGAAGGCCATTCGCTTGGAAGATGAATAAATGTTTTAGAGCTATTTTTTTATTTTATCAAAAAAAACGACATTCATTTCGGATATACCATTTTTTATCTATGGTCGATCTCAGATTTTATATTGAAATATTGTTGTTTTTTCAGAAACAGATAATAAACATATCTATCAATGATTTTGTTCATACAAACAAAAGATTTCGTAAAAAAGCTAGTATTTGTAAATAGTTCTGTAGGAATAAAGAGTACAGTGGAACCCCGAACTTACGTTCCCACATAAAGGGCGTATGTTGTTTCATTTCTAAGGTTACTTCCCGACAGAAAGGCGTTATATTGATTGAATCGGCATTTACTTGGTAGAACTCCACTATAACACGGTGAAAAAATAGCAATGTATTTTAGTTCTACAAAATTTTTATAAAACATAGTTGATAGCTATTTCAGCTCACACTATCGTCGGAAGAGCAGGAGAGAAGATGTATTGTGTACCTTTTCTACACAGCTATATATAGATAAGCAAAGGTACGTTTAAAAACAGTTCCAATGATAGCTGCTTAGTTTTCTTTCCAATTTACTTAATTTATCTTAATTTTCTTCCCAATTTACTTAATATATCTTAATTTTCTTCCCAATTCGAATCAACATTTTTTTTAATCCCTGTAGAAGCAAAAACGTGTAAATTGAGGAATAGATGTACTTACAAAGACCCAAGAGTGGGCGGTGGTTATAAAAAGGTTGACTATCACTGCATTAAACCAACCAATCTGACAAATTTTTCATTGAGATATTATTTAAAGTTGTTTTATCAAAAAAGTAGTCAGTGTTGCTCGTTTTTCATAACTTTGACTCCGATTCTAAAGCCCTGGAATAATTACGATGAATCGCAAATATTTCTGTTTTTTTTGAATTGATTAATTGATTAACTGATTCATTGTTTTAGATCGGATGTGGTGGTGCTGTTGAAAAATATCGCTTGCGTTATCTCTATATAAAAATCACTTTAATGAAGAATGATTTATTCAATTAGCTGTGCTCTGTTTATTATCGAATAGATTGTATCTTATTTATCGTTACGCAGGAACAGCTATGTATAATATATTATCACTAATAAATTTGATCATTATCTATATAAAACACTTCCGTTTGAACTAATCTGTTGTCTAATGTGTTGTGATTACTTTTCCAAGGTGTTAAGTCATCCAGATGTGATATTTGTCCGGTACAAATATAACTCGCTGTGAAAAACTAAACTTTGAACGTTTCCACATGTTCTGTCATTCACGGCACGAGTTTCGCCTTTTGATATCTTCTAGCGTTCCATCAAACGGATGCTATAAAACTGACACAAAGTAAACGATATGTATCCGTATATGAAAAAGTTATTACACAGGAAAAATATAGAACCTAATGCTAAGAGCTGAACGTATAATTTATGACATAGTTTTACCTTTTTTCGTTTACCTTTCTCAACCAAAATGCCATTTTCTTTTTCCAGATTGGAGCAAATGCTATTGAAGGAGGAGTCTTTGCTCCATCAAGACCATTTTGCTCTACAGAAGTTGAAAGACGATATTATGAGCAATGACTAGTGCATGAAAATCTTATATTTTTGTTACCGGCTCCTTAATTTTTGGATTGGAAGAAATCAATGAATTGAGGAAAGATACTTGAATTATTTATTCTTGTGGGAGCGTGGCCAGGACTATATAAAATGAACTAAATATTTTTTTTAAGGTGTTAACTGTCATATCTTGATGGATCATCAAGGCATGATTGAAATACTATTTCAAATATGCCAAAATACCACGACTCCGCTTCTACAGTCCTGGTTAAAAGTGAACACAATTAAAATCATCAAAACATATGGATTGTAAAGTATAAAAAATGATAACAAGAATAAATATAGTTCTATTCAAATGTACATTTGTAAATAAGTGAAATGTAGTCAGAGAGAGAGAGAGTGTGTATGTGTGAATTTGAGTATTGTGAATAATATTACTAGTATAGCATAAGTGAAAATATATTTTTTCTGACAATTCAGTAGGATAAATCCACTACATTCTCATTGAATCTAATGACATAATCATCAATTAAATTAACTCGACGCTTGAAATTATAATTAACAATATCGTGTGAAGGTTCTTGATGGAATTTCAATATCAAATTTGAATTGTTGAAATTATGTATCCACATGTTTTATCACCAACAACTCGGGCATTGCCTTAAAAAAAACCCAATTATATCTTAATGATAGTTGTTTATTATTTGTTGTAAAACCCTTTCGAGAATGACTCATTAACAAGATTAATCATTAATGAAAATCATCACAGGCAATTGTGTTAATTATTATTAGATCAATATTATAAAATTTGTTTTAGCTGCCATTTAGTTCTTGCCTTGGGGTCTGTGTTTTCCTTCAATTAATACCTTTGAAATATAGATGATGCTAGCTGTTTATTTTACGTCATTTCTGTTGCATCCATGTGATGGAATACCTGAAGATGCCGAAAGGCGAACCCCGGGTCGTTAGTGATAAAACATGTGGAATCGTGCAAAGTTTCAACAATTCAAATTTCATTTGTTTCAGATTTTATTCTGAACACATAAAAAACTATGACAGGTTTGGTACATTTTCATTGAATTGTTAAACTATATTTTCATTTGAAATATACTTTTGCTGTGACATAATATATACGAATGCTAAATGTTCATCGAATTTTATAAATAAATTATTTTGTATTTGAATTAAGTCTTATTTTATTTGTGTTTTTTATTTTAATCTTTTGTCACTGTGAATAGATTCAAGCCACGAAGGAAAGGGTTCAAGGGTTAAGAAACGATATTCTGTAGGTAACAAGAAAGTTAACATACGGGACGCCGGGAAATTGTACATGCTACGGGAAAGTGTTCCCTTAGAAATGCACAGTACGTGGTTCGGAACCCTAAAGTAATAAGGCACATATTAACACCAGGAAGAATCTAAATGCACACCAATTGACAAAAACAACATCGAACCAATGTTTAAAAACAGATTTAAATTATTTGACATATTATAAAATTACTTTCAACGTGTTAACTGTCACTTCTCGATGGAAAGGCATAACATTTTAAATAATATAAACACATTTTTTTAGTACTTGTTTCCACAATATATTTTTTGATCAGGACTGGTTTCGCTCATCGTGAGAATTATCTACTGATAGAATAAAATTTACAAACAAGTCTATTTATACAAAATTTTGAGTCAAAGGTAGCAGTTATACAAAACCATGGGTCCAAGAACGAAGAAAAAATTTAGAGTGTTGTTTGTGTTGCGCTGAGTTTGAATTAATATTATGTGATTCCTTTATAACGTGATTAACGAATTGTGAATCTGTTTTTTTGCAGTTGAATGATCTTACATGTTCCTTAGCTCAAGTGGATATACTTCTACCTGTTTGTCCGATATAAACGGACAAGCATGAGCCACAGGACAATTTATAAATACCGCTTCTGTCATGTTTATTAATTTTATCTTTAATATTTTTAAGATGTCTGCCTAAATTATTGTTTACCTTGAAAGCTACGTTTACTGAGTTTTTAATTTGATGATGAATTTTTTCACTAATGCTACCTAAGTAATTGATTGATTTAAAGAAGCGGTTATCTTGAATTGTGTCTGGGTAAATGAGTTTTCTAGCATTGTTTTTATACAAGATTCGTCATTTACAAATATATTTTTCTTATTTGAAAAAAGCGTAACAAGAACAACTGGGGTGGCGTTTTGGGGGCTGGAACGGGTTAATGGCTTTCCAATTGATTTCAACGGGAAAAATTGTGCTGAGATACGATATACGAGCAAGGTTTACACAACGAATTAAACTTGTATCTCAAGGTATCTCTATATTAATTATTAAAATTCAATGCAAGGACTTAATGGGTTGAATTACCTTATATTTTGATCAATTACGACCATATGTCACAGATTAAAATCTGGTTTATCACTCTAAAATAAAAACAATCTAAAATTACCTTACAAATTATTGATAACCCAATATTTTTGATTAGATATGATGAAATCATTTTTTTATTATGATATAATATGATAATAATTGAGTTTATTAACATTGCCTTTATAAGCAAGTGAAAAAATATAAATTAAAATTAGTTCACTTAGAAGAGTCTCTTATACAATAAGTTGTTATTGGTTTTTGAAGTATGGCGTTGATAAGATCCGTTCTCCTAGGTAAGTGGATTTTTTTGAATTTGATCATGTGGCATTAGAAATATCAATAGACATGAACAAAAGGCAGGAATAACCAAATCTTTTGAATAGATTTGATCGAATAAATCATTGTTTTCATTGAAATAATAAAACACAATGCTTAGTAAAGTTTATTGATTGAATTTGGCATTCACTTGGTAGAATTCCATTATAATATGGTGAAAAAAATTGCAATGTGTTTTAGTTCTACAAAATTATTATTTTTTAAGATATAGTTGATAGCTATTCAGGCTCACATTCTCATCAGAACTACCATATGAATTTTGTAGAACTTAAATACATTGCTTTTTTTCACCGTGTTACAATGGAGTTCTAACAAATAAGTGACAATACATTTGAAGAAATATTGTCAGGAATGACATAACATTTGGCAGCGTACGCGTTTGAACAATCAATGATTATATTTGAACTGTTTCAACTTTGTACGATTATACATGTTTTGTCACTAACGACCCGGGTTTCACCTTTCGGCATCTTCAGTCATTCCATCATACGGATGCAACAGAACTTACGCACAACAAACAGTTAGCATTGTCTATATACCAAAGGTATTAATTGAAGGAAAACACAGACCCCAAGGCAAGAACTAAATGGCAGCTAAAACATCTTAATAATATTGATCTAATAATTATTTACACAATTGTCTGTGATAATTTTCACTAAGTTGTTGCTTATAATTATATTAAGACTTGTTAATGAGTCATTCTTGAAAGGGTTTTACAACAAATAATAATGAATGATAGTTCTGTTGCATCCGTGTGATGGAATGCCTGAAGATGCCGAAAGGCGAATCCCGAGTCGTTAGTGACAAAATATGGGGAATCGTACAAAGTCGTAACGATTCAAATTTGATATTTAAATTCCGTCAAGCAATATCTTCAATTATATAAAAAAATAATTAAGATTTAATGAATGTTTTTTACAATTTAAGGAGTTGGATTTCTGGTCTCCTGTAGCCTGGTAAACGCTGATGTCATTCTCAAGCCCACGACTTCCACTGAAGTGGTCATCTCAGATTCAGCAAATGGACTTCTTTTGAATATAGTTCAAAGTATGTTTTAAAATATCAATTATTTTAATATTTAATTTTTAATTGGTTCTCATGTGTGGTCATCATCAGTTTTATAGTAAATATTGATATTTAAGAAAAAAATGTGTTTTTACAAATGAATTTGTAAAATTGATTGAATAAGCTGATTTAGTTAAGTAAAGTCGAGTTTAAGTAAAGGACTGATTTAATAATAATACTGCTCAAAAATTTTGGTCAGAGTTTTACGTTGACTGCAAATCAAGTCAATATAATGAATTAGCAACAATTGCTTTATTAATTTTGTCGATTTTACCGACAACTCTATACTGTGAAAGATCATTCAGTGTAGTGCACTTTATAAAAAATAAATATCGAAACTATTTTTATCACATTTGGTGCGGCCACGAGAGATTTCCACAGGACAGTTGATGTTTATAATGCGGCCACGGTGAAATTTCACGCGAGCACCACTGGACTAAAAAATTCTGAAATAATGTGATGTCTGACAGCCCTACACTCACAGACTTGTTTTACGTAACCCAACCAAAACTAACCAAACTTTTTAACATAAAACTCTAGCTCATTATTTCTCAAGTGTGACCATTAGAGGGCAGCTCTATAATTAATATTGTCATAGAGTTTACACTTCAAATTGGACATTTTACTTTTAAGGTGTTAACTGTCACTTCTTGATGGAAAGGCATTATATTTTAAATAATAAAAACACATAGTTGATAATGCTCGCGATGAGCGAAACCGGTCCTGATCAAAAAATATATTGTGGAAATAAGCACTAAAAAAATGTGTTTTTATTATTTAAAAAAAAAAAAAAAAAATTGGACATTTTTCAAATCAAATCAAAAAACACTTAGTGTAAAAGTTAGAATTTAAAAAAATAATAATGATTTACAAAACTAGCAATAAATTTAAATGCGGTATGGATAATTTTGGACAATACAAACATTGTCCAAAAGATTTTATTGAATAGACAGGTCATTTACAGTTTTTTTTACATACAACCACGACTAAAAAACCACAGTTCCATTCAGAATATAACAAAATCTCGACGTGAATAAAAAAGGAATTTTATAGCTATATAATGTATGTTTGTGAATTATAGATTTTTTTTATTCAATGTGTACTTAATTACTTTGAATATTAATTCTAGATACTAATGAAACATTCATTGGTACGCTCGGAACGACAGTATTGGAAGAATACGATGTCCTCAGCACCGACAACTTGGCCATCTTTACCTTCCGAACGGCGCAGTTGACGGTGACGGCCAACCATGTTGATTCCAACGTGGTCATCAAAGTCCTGTGGACTTCCAATAATGCCAGACGATATGTGGACTGCATGTATCTGGGTAATTATTGGAAAATTGACATTTATACCACATATAATGTAACACAATCGGTGAGTGACAAAACATGTGTAACTGTACATTTTGAAAAATTCAAGTTTGATATCTTGATTCCATCCAGCATGCTTAGTTAATATTGTAGGTTTTATTCATTTTTAAAATTCCTATACGTTGTGTACGTTAATTAATATTACAATAATTTTATATTATGAAGATCACGACTGGTTTCGCTCATCGCAAGCACTATCAACTGAAGTTCATAACGCTCATCAGTTCACCGGTTGATAATGCTCGCTATGAGCGAAACCGGTCCTGATCAAAAAATAGACTGTGGAAATAAGTACTAAAAATGTAATTTATAATATCGACTTGATGGAATTTCAATATCAAATTTAAATTGTGACAACTTTGTACGATTCTACATGTTTTGTCACCAACGATCCGGGTTTCGCCTTTCGGCATCTTCATGCATTCTATCACACGGATGCAACAGAAGTGACAAGTTCAGTTCAAGACAAAACATGTGGAATCGTACAAATTTGTAACAATTATATTTGATTGATTGAATTGGCATTCACTTGGTAGAACTCCATTATAACACGGTGAAAAAATAACAATGTATTTTAGTTCTACAGAATTTTGTAGAACTAAAATACATTGCTATTTTTTCACCGTGTTGTAATTATATTTGATATTGAAATTTCATCAAGTACCTTCAGTTGATATCAGTATTATTAATTAAAAGTTGTATAATTGTTAAGTTGTTAAATTATTAATTAAAGTTGTAATTAATTGTATCATGAAAATGAGGAGTAACTATGTTTTTTTAATCATTATTGCGTTACGGAAAGCGGCCATGGAACGGCGAGCGAGGTGAATCAGACAACTGGCTTCTATCGTACAAAAGTGGTGGTCAAAATATACTTTTTGTTTAGTCTTGTTCAGTACATTTACGTGGACCATTCAGTGTGGCCCTTGGGTCACAAAGTTTGAGTACATCTGTTATAGATGAAAGATATTTACATGGTGGTATTGCAAATGTAATCTTATTCAATCAAAAACAAATTAACCCCTTCTTGCTGGCAAGCTGACAGTTCGACAGTACAACAGACTCATCAGTTCTGTTGCATCAGTGTGATAGAATGCCTGAAGATACCAAAGGAGTGGAATTGTACAAAGTTGTAACTATTCAAATTTACTAAAATATTTTTTTTTGTAATTTGAAATATTTGTTACGTTTAGGTAAGGTTCATTGGTATGGAGGACCCCAGCAAAAGGAACAATTGTGGCCTGTGGACAAACTGAAATTCAATGAATACTCATATGTCACAAAAGAAGAAGACAACTGCGCCATCACCGAGCCTTATTGGGTCAGCGCAGCCGGAACGGTTCTCTATGTCGACAAGAAAGTTCCTTTGTTCATCGATCAAAAGAACATTGACAAATCTGGACTGTGCTTCATATCTGAAAACAAAGATCCGTATTCCACTAAGCGATCAAGCAATATTCTGACATACGATATCGTCTTGGCGGCAAACGCCCGAGAAGGACATGAACACGCTGTGCGCCACTATTTGGGTAAACCGGACAACGCTCCTGACTTCAGGATGGTCGAACACCCCATTTGGTCAACGTGGGCCAGGTACTTCAGGCCGATCAACGAGTCGATTGTCATGACCATGGCTGGTGAAATTATCGACAATAAGTTCAATAACAGTCAATTTGAAATTGATGACCTCTGGGAAGTGTGTTATGGATCTTTAACTTTCGATAAGAGGAAGTTCCCCGACATGAAGAAGACAGTGCAGAATCTGAAGGATCTAGGTTTCCGAGTGACACTTTGGATTCATCCTTTCATCAATGAGAACTGTGATCCTTGGTTTACGGAAGCTAAAACTAATGGGTTAGTTCTTTACTCGCTTTTTGATCAAGTCATCAATGGGGATATTCCAAATTATTCAGGGCCTAAATAATAGATTGATTGAATTGGCATTCACTTGGTAGAACTCTAAAAATAGCAATGTATTTTAGTTCTACAAAATTATTAAAAAAAAAAATATAGTTGATTGCTATTTCGGCTCACGCCATCGTCAGAACTACGCTTATACTAACATTTGATTATCTATATATAGCTGTGTAGAAAAGGTACACAATACATCTTCTCTCCTGTTTTAACGGCCTAGCTTGTTTCTTTCTCGCAAAAAACTAAATTTTTCAAAAATTGTAATTCAAGCTCAGCGCTTAAGTGTTTGCATCTTTGCAGTAAGGGTCGTAGACCGCTTTGGAGCAGCTGGAAAGCGTGCTGTAACTAAATAGCTTCTTACATAACAGTGAATAATATTTGTAAGTACAAGGGCTGTGTATTCATTAAAAAAAACTGAGTTTGAAGGCATGAGCCGAAATAGCTATTAATTATATTTTTTAAAAATAATTTTGTAGAACTAAAATACATTGCTATTTTTTTCACCGTAACTAAATAATAGACCCACTATTAAGCCTACTTCTTATCTATTATCTCAATTTCATCGTAGCATTCTTTATTAAAAGATTAATTTGCTTTTTTTAATTTCAGTTATCTTGTGAAAACCGAAAATGGAAGCATTTTTACAAATTGGTGGAACCAAAATAATACACGGGCATCATATGTTGATTTTACAAATCCCAAGGCTAGATCCTGGTGGATTTATCGTGTTCTGAGTCTCAAGACGGAGTATGGATTTGACAGCTTTAAGTTTGATGCCGGCGAATCTGGATGGAACCCACAGGTAAAAAATTTACAACTCACTAAGCACAACCTAACCTTACTTAAATTAATTTTACATATCATCAAAACCTGTTGTAAAATATATTCAAAACTCACACTTAGCGTACAGAACTACTTTATCAGCCTAGCAGACTAGGCGGTCGCTTCCGAAAAGGGTCGCCAAACATATCTTTTCTTCCCGAACGTAACCTGAAGAGCCATAGTGAAAAATCATTCACCTGGACTGGCTTGCTAATTTATAACTGGTCATGGCAAGATCAACGGCTAACTATTTGGGCTGGGCAAGTTGGTTGAACCCAAGATGAAAGTCCGTCCTCATACGGGCCCAATAGGCCACGTTGATTTAGTATCAACCAAGGATGCATTTGATAAATTTGCAAGATCATCGGGAACTCTCGATTCGTCTTCAATGCGTAGCAGATTAACACTTTCTTTTTCCTTGTTGTATTGTATAATATATGTGTAATATAATAGAATGCTCGAAGATATCGAAAAGTGAAAATCGGATTGTGTAGGACAAAATATGTGGAAGTGTTCACAGCTTAAACAATTCAAATTTAATGTTTAAATTCAAAAATTGTAAAAAAAAATAAAGAAATGTCAGTGACAGACAGCGACCATAGAGACAATAATAGAATTTACGGTCTTAAATACAGTATTACCAGATCGTGTAGAATAGCTTGTTATTATAGGGGGCTGTGGTAAAAAATATGTCTTGAGTTGAGTTTTAGCAATGAAACTTATCCTCCATTTTTGTATGGATATTTATTCTTTCTTTATATGGTAGTGTTTGAAATGTTTATCCAATGCAAAAAGACGAAGGTTTGTTTTTGAAATGTTTACGTTGTCATGTGTAGAAACAATTAGTTTGATTGATAATGTGTTTGATTTTAGATTGGAGTTCAGACTGGAGATATTGATGAGCAACCAGCTCACAACGTCATTGATTATGTAAGACTCGTAGCGGTTTTGGGACCTATGATTGAAATTCGATCAGGACAGAGGTGCGTAAAAAACATGATACTAGATTAGTCTCAACGTTACAATCATCTGAGCGATTAAATGAATGTTAATTCATCACCCCTGATTGTGGAAGAATATCGATCACATACACAATGAATATTATTACTTATAAATTATATGATAAGACCGGTTTCGCTCATCGCGAGCCATATTGACTGATCATAAAATATATTGTGGTAATATTAGTATAAATGTGTTTCTATTTTTTGAATTTTAAATGTTGCTAATTTTTGAATAGAAATTGCTGAAATACAGCCTGATTTGTCTTGTTTACCTCTATAATTTTACACAATACATCTTCTCTCCTGTTTTAACAACCTAGCTTATTTCCTGCTAGCAATAGAACTAAAAATTTAAATTTAAATGAAACTAAATAGTTTTTAGTTTTAATTTATGATATCGATTGTAGGTGCTTGATGGAATTTCAATATCAAATTTAAATTGTTACAATTTTGTACGAATCCACATGTTTTGTCACTAACGACCCGGGTTTCGCCTTTCGGCATCTTCAGGCATTCTATCACAGTCATTCGTCAGTTCTGTTGCATCCGTGTGATAGAATGCCGAAAGGAGAAACCCGGGTCGTTAGTGACAAAACATGTGGATTCGTACAAAATTGTAACAATTCAAGTTTTTAGTTTTATTGCTAGCAGGAAATAAGCTAGGCTGTTAAAACAGAAGAGAAGATGTATTGTGTAGCTTTTATATATATAGCTATATATAGATAAGCAAATGTATGTTTAAACATCGTTCTGACGATAGCGTGAGCCTTAATAGCTGTCAATTACGTTTTTAAAATTTTGTAGAACTATAATACATTGCTACTTTTTCACCGTGTTAATGTATATGTACTATTTGAAACATTTCAAAGTGTGATATTTTTTAAAACCGGGTAAAATATTTGTTTAATACAATATTATAAATTCCAGAACTCAAGATTTGCCCGTGTTTGTTCGTATGGTGGACAAAGATACACTCTGGACATTCGAAAATGGCCTGCCGACGTTGGTCACCACACTTCTTCAAATGAACATGGCCGGATACAGCATGGTCCTCCCCGATATGATCGGAGGAAACGGCTACAACGAAAGACCATCCAAGGAGCTTTTTATCCGTTGGCTGCAGGCCAATGTTTTCATGCCGGCTTTGCAGTATTCTTTCGTTCCTTGGGATTACGACAACGAGGTTATGAAGAAAAGTATTTTTTTAACACGATGAAAAAAAAGCAATGTATTTTAGTTTTAAATTTTTTTAAAGATATAGTTGATAGCTATTTCGGCTCACGCCATCGTCAGAACTATGCCCAAACGAAAATTTGCTTATAATATATATTTATAGCTGTGAAGAAAAGGTATACAATACATCTTCTCTTCTGTTTTAACAACCTAGCTTATATCGTGCTAGCAAAAAAAATTAAAAATAAAATTTAAATAAACTACACTAGACATGCGGCACTTTCAATAAGCTTAAAAACTGTTTAACCGATGTAAAACGGTTGAGAAACTATGCTTTAAAGGACTCAGCAGGGAATATGTTAACCAGCAGCTTGATTTAAATTTCAGACGATTGCAATCTCTCATACATTCACAGACCTTCACGCGAAATATGCTAACCAAATATATTCAGTGATGAAAAAGAGCGCACAGACCGGACAACCCGTCAACGCGCCAATTTGGTGGAACGATCCTTATGACACAATCGCACAGGGCATCGATGATGGTAAAGAATATTTACGGATACAATATTGTCAGACATTTTTCATTAGTTAATATAATTAGAATGCAATTGAGCTTTTTTTAACACGTCGAATCCCGAAACCGTATTTTCACGTTATACATAATCTAACGCCTGAGACTCGGAAACTTGTTTTGACGTGATACACCAGCCCTTCAAAAACATAAAAAATATTGACATCAAACGATGTTTTTGACAAAGGAATTATACGTTTTCTTACAGTCAAGACATAAAACATTTCAAAACAGTAATCCAATCAGTGTCAACGTCTATGGAGGTATTGATTGACACGATCTAAAAACTCAATATACAATATTAACATTCTCCCTCCTGGCAACAACATATAAGTGGCCCCAAGTCTACTCCCAGCATGAGGTTTGAAAGATCCTAAGGACAGACTTATCAGGGATATAGCAAAACACATTATCGACCCCTATAACAACACAAAAAAATAGCCTCTGTAAGACTTGTAAAGTGTTTGCAACGCAAGTGAGACTCGATATATGTCTAAATATTGAAGTGTAGCTAGTTCTTCACACGAGGAAATGTTGTCAATTTTATCACTCTAGAGCTAATTTTGATCATGTTTTAAACTATTTCAGACAGTTTCATTTGATATTGTTCAATATTACAACACTTTTAAGGTGTTTACTGTCACTTCTTGATGGAAATGATATTTTAAATAATAAAAACACACTTTTAGGCACTTATTTCTTCAATATATTTCTTGATCAGGACCGGTTTCGCTCATCGCAAGCATTATCAACTGATACAATACAGTTCACAAGGAAGTCCATTAATACGAAATTTTGAGTCAAAGGTAGCAGTTATACAAAACTGTGGGTTCAAGAACTAAGAAACGCTTTACAGGAAATCATACGATATTAATACAAATAATCTACAAATTCCATTAAATATTTAAGTGCAGGTTATTTTGTTCATTAAAAACGAATTTTCACTCATTACTTCTCCTAATGAGTTCTTTATGTTATTATACATTATGTTTATTCACTAATTATTATTGACATATGTTAATTTTGTTTGAAAATTATTAATAAGTGATTGTGAACATTTTACTTTTAAGTTGATTTCCTTTAAATTGTTTCTTAGCTCTTGAACACAATGTTTTGTATACCTGCTACCTTTTATTCAAAAATTTTGTATAACTAGACTTCCTTGTATATTGTATTCTATCAGTTGATAATGCTCGCGATGAACAAAACCGAAAACAGTTATGTTATATTCATTAATGTTTTTTTGATAGCGTTTGCTATGGTAAATTGGTAACTATCTGATTTATCGTGCTCTACGCCATTATTTCTACACTTGGGGCTATATGGCCCCCCTTGGGGTCACAGAATCTTCAAGGGGGCCGCAGACAAAATATGTTTTACTAATTTGAAACAAAGTTTGATTTTTAATATGTACTTTTTTTCGAACAAATAGTAGAGGGGGCTACACAAAAAATTAAATCTCAAAAGGGGACCACAGGCCAAAAAAGTTGAGAAACACTGCTGTATACAATCAACTTTAAAATTTTTGAAAAATATAATGCTTTTCCACCAAAAAAGGATAATAAAATCCTTAATATAAAAAGTTATTTCCACTTTTTATCTCATGGGTTCCCAGACCGTAAATATAGTCATTAAATAATTGCAAAAATTTCTTCCCAGAATTCCTTCTTGGCACCAATATCCTCGTAGCACCTGTAATGAAGCAAGGTGCCTTATCTCGAGACATTTACCTTCCTGCTGGTATCTGGACGTATCGTGAAGACGATAGGGTATTCTACTCTGGGAAGAACTGGTACAAAGATTTCCCAGCCCCTTTGGATACGCTGCCCTACTTTAAAATGGTTCCATCTTCAGCGGTGAATGCAAAAAGTATCGGTGTAATCGTGCTGCTGACTTCTGTTATTTCAGCTTTGTTCCGATAAAAAACATCTAACAAAATATTAGAATAATTTGACTAATTAACTCAATTAAAATTTTATTGCTCAAATAAATTTATATGTTTTATTATATTTAACCCCTCGACTTTCGTAAATTTTCTTATTCACACAATTTACTATTTCAAACGTTACTTTAACTACTTCAATACCGCGAAATTTTAAGCTAGGTGACATTCATATACCGCGAATTTTCTTTTGTTTATAAAAAAAAACCTTTTTTGACTTATTAAAACTTTGTACGATTTCACATGTTTTGTCACTAACAACTGAAATAATTGTGTGTAAAAAAAGAAAAATTAAGGGCTGTCACGAGCTGGCATAAGCAAGAGTTCAGGTATAAATTCAAAACAAAAGACCCAAATGGTGAAATTTGGCCAAGGGATATATTTAGACTTATTATTTCGCTTTACAATTATTTACGCTTCATAATTATTCACGTTTCAATTGTACGGATTACACCGAAAGTGGCACCACTAGCAACCTCTCTACGTCGACTTCCATTAAATTTGATTTTTCGGTAATATTTATTAACAGGAATGACACAATTTGTTTTCCATGACAATTATTAGATGTCGGTAGTAATATGTGAAAAAATAGCACAATATTTCCAATTGGAATATTTAATTCGTATTTTTAAATGTCTGTGGACACATATGTCCCTACGGTATTCGCGTTGTCCCCGCCGAGAGGACACATATATATGTCCTTGCGGTATTGAAAAGGTTAACAGTGCGCTTATGAACAGAAGATTTTTACACCTCCGCTTATTTTTACTTCTTAAATACGCAAAATAATAGCTTCATTAAATTTAATTAAAATGTCCCGTGGTTCATGTTTATCAGTTTATATCGGACTGACAGGTAGAAGTTTATTCACTCGAGCTAAGGAACATGTAAGATCATTCAACAGTAAAAAAAAACAGATTCACAATTAACAAATCACGTTATAAAGGAATCACATAATATAAATTCAAACGAAAAGTATTTGCATCTTTGTAATAAAGGTTGCAAGATGATGGCTTTAGAACAGCTGGAAATCAATAGATATAAACTATCACAAATGATTCTTAACGAACAAACTAATACAGGTCGATCGCCATTGCTTACCGTGCCATATGTTAACTTATTGATATAGCCGCCTCTTTAGTTTCATTTACAATTTTCAGTTTTATTGCGAACAAGAAACAAGCTAGGTCATTAAAACACGAGAAAAGATGTATTGTGTACCTTTTCTACACAGCTATATAATATATATATAAGTAGCAAACGTTCGTTTAAGCATAGTTATGACTATGGCGTGAGCCGAAATAGCTATCAACTATATCTTAAAAAATAATAATTTTGTAGAACTAAAATACATTTCTATTTTTTTTCACCGTGTTATAATGGAGTTCTACCAAGTTCAACATTCAATCAATAAATTAATAAATATATAATAGAAAAAAATACATTTGAACACAAATAAAATTTATCAAAATAATAATTTATGATATCAATTGAAGGTGCTTGATGGATTTTCAATATATATTTGAATTGTTGAAACATTTTGTGATTCTAAATATTTTGTCACTAACGACGCGGGTTTCACATCTCACGCGTCTTCAAGCATTCAATCACATGGATGCAACAGAACACAATTACATTAAAATGATAATTGATTATTTGTCATTATTGTTAAGTCAATAGTATTAAAAATTTATCCATTTATATGTTTGGGTTCTAGCCTTAGGGTCAATGTTTTTCCTTTGAGATTAATTCCCATTGCACATAACCGATGCTAACTGTATATTGTGAGTTAATTCTGTTGAGACCGTGTGATAGAATGCCTGAAGATATAGTAAAGTGAATTATACTTTTACGTTGAAAAATTACTACACGGAAAAGAATCTCCAGATGTTATGATGAATATGCGACAAAAATAATGCTCGAAGTGTTAAATTTCAACAAATCTTAAAAAGAATGAATCAAAAATATAAGCCGTTAAAACGTGTTTGAAAAATTGTCCCCGCGGGACTGTGAGGGTTAAATTAACACTTATTTTTGACGCGAGAGTTAAATACGATACAAAATGAAAGTTTAAAAAACTCTGATCATGTTGTTGTCACTTAAAAAATGTAAATTGGGCACCACTGTATTTATGTTTACAAATATATTTTTGTGTTTATTATCCTCATTTTATAATATAAGACGTATTAAATAATTACATAATATAATAAAATTAAATAACATAATTCACCGATAAAACAATTCCTCGAATGATAATGTTATTGTTGAAACATTTCTATTGAATATCAAACGATTTTGAACTAAACTCGTTTGCTACAAAACATTTTTTTATCTTTTTAACTATATTTATGAATATAATAACTTTGGAATGCTCATTTTCATAATAAAAATTTAAAAAAAACATTTGGTAACATACGCTTGGACCACTTTAGAGATGTTAAATGTCACTTATTGATAGAAATGCATGAAATTTTATACACAAAAAGGTCGCAAGATGACGGCTTTGGAACAGTTAGAAATTTTAAACGAACAAATAAATGTAAGTCTGTCGCCGCTCCTCAGACCATTGCGAGGGGCTTATTCTTTTCTGTAATAAACCATCTCCGTCCAATATTTAAACTAATTGAAATTATCGCCTGTTTAGCATCATTTATAATTTAAATTTTTTAAAGTTTTATTGCTAGCAGGAGAGAAGATGTATTGTGTACTTTTTCTACACAGCCATATATATTATACATAAGTAAATGTACGTTTAAGCATAGTTCTAACGATGGCGTGAGCCGAAATAGCTATCAACTATATCTTAAAGAAAAATTGTAGAACTAAAATACATCGCTATTTTTCACCGTGTTATAATGGAGTTCTACTAAGTAAATGCAAATTTAATTAATAAAAAAAACACACACATTTTATGTACTATTTTCACAATATATTTTATGATCAGGACCGGTTTCAATAATTGCGAGCATTATCAAATGGTGAGCGAAACTGGTTCTGATTATAAAATATATTGTAGAAGCAGTATTATAAAAAAAAATTGTATCAGACTGCTAAATGTATTATATATTTGTTAGTTAAAGTTATGTCCATCTGTCACAATAAAAGATAAATATATTTTTGTATTGGTGGTCTGCGATTTTATTTCATTTTTTTATCGTTCCGCGAATATAAAAAGATTGGGAAACACTGCCGTACACGCTGCAGAAATAGTGGATATATAGAGAAGCGCTCGCTTAACACAGTACGGACACATCTTAAGATTTTAGTTACACGTAGGAATAATAAAACGCGGTTTTATACAACACGGATACATAAATTATGACATATTTTACAACACGGTTTATGCAACGTGGTTTAAGGGAAAAAATTAAATGAAATATTGAATGAACCTACAACAATTAATGACTCGGAAAGCAGTTGTAGTAGCTACATGTTTCGCACTAAAAACACTGAATGACTGCTTGGAATTGGCTAATAAATTAGATTTTTTATCGATAATGATCCTTTAATGGAAAGGACTTAAAAATTCAAAGGGGTAATACAAAATATTTCGGAACAAAAGGAAATAAGTAAAGATTTATACGCTAAAAGCAGACAATTGCTTATAACAAGTTTATTAAGGCTTAAAAAACCACAAAAAAAATCAGAGTCCTCCGATGATCCGACTCACAACCGATCTCGAAAAAGAGTAAAAAATATAGAATTCTAAGTGATAGCGATGATAAATGAATGTTATATTATGTTATAAAAGTTTCTTTCAATAAATATGTAAATGTATAATTGTTTATTAAAAAAAAGGGTTTTCGATTTTTTTTTGGAACTCAAACCTTACTTCTGTATGAACTTTAAACCTTGTATAACACGGATTCGTATTACACAAAGTTTTTGTAGAACCATAAAACCGTATTATACGAGACCCAGGTGTATTTTAATCGTGATTTTAGAGTACTTGACCTTGGAGCAATATCGCACTACAATAAGAGTACAAAAAAACACAAACACTCAAAAATCACCTCACTCATTACTGATAACCCAATTGTTTTGATTAGATATGGTAACACTGTTTTGTAACAGAGTTATTACGTGATAATGGTGATGTTTGTAAACATTTTCTTAGTAAGCAAATGAAAAAAATAACATTAGTTCTTTGAGAAGATTCTTTTAGACAAGTTGTTGTTGAATTTTGAAGTATGGCAATGATCAGAACCTTTCTCCTAGGTAAGTGAATTTTTTCAATTTTTAGTAGCATACTTTTTTCCACAATATATTTTATGATTATGACCGGACTGAATGCCTGAAGATACTGAGAGGCGAAACCCAGGTCGTTAGTGATCAAAACACGTGGAATCGTATAAAGTTTCAAAAATTCAAATTTTTCATATATATAACACGGTGAAAAAAGTGGCTTGTGTAAAAATGTATTTTAGTTCTACAAAATTTATAAGTTGTACAGTCGGTAGCCATTTCGGCCGATGCCTTCATCAGAACTATGCTTAGACGTACATTTACCTATCTATATCAGTTTTAAGGTGTTAACTGTCACTTCTTGATGGAAAGGCATGATTATTAAAATAATAAAAATACATTATTAGTACTAATTTTTGATCAGGACAGGTTTCGCTCATCTGAAAAATAAAATTGTGGAAAGTGGTACAAAAAAATGTGTCTTTATTATTTAAAACTATCTGTGTAAAAAAGGTACACAATACATCTTCTCTTCTGTTTTAACATCCTAGCTTCATATTGTGCAAAAAATTCTAAAATGTGGCACATTGATTTTATGTGTTTCTCCAAGTGCGAGTTAAGCTGGGTTTTTGGGTTTTTTTGTGGAATATACGTAAATAGTGATTAGATACTGTGCTAAAATGATTTACTTGTCTATCTCTTCTTTAAAAGAAAGTTAGTTTAACCACAGTTCTGAAGATGGAAAAAACCAAAATACCCATCAACTACAATAACCAAAATTTTGTAGTACTAAATATTTTATTACAATGAAGCTATACAGAGTGAATGTCAATCCAATAAACAATAATATATTTGATTAACTTTTCTAAGAAGTAACAAAATATTTGGTGGTGAACAAGTCTGAACGATTTAAATTTAATGAATGTTTTTTGCAATTTAAGGAGTAGGATTCTTGGTGACCTTCCTCCTGGTAGATGCTGATGTCATCCTCAAGCCCACGACTTCCACTGATGTGGTCATCACTAACACCGGAAAAGGCTTTCTTTTGAATGTTATTCGAAGTATGATTAAAAATATTAATTAATTTAACATATTAAATGACTTTAATGTAAGGTTATAAATAATTTATTTTTGATAATGTTATATTATAACCAATAAAAAGTAAAGTAGGCCAATTGAATTTTTCGATAAAAATGCGTGTTATGGGCTATCTGGTGTTTTACATGTCACAGTATCGTGGCCATTTTGTTTTGACTCAAAATTGGACAGTTGATTATAATTTCTTGTAATATTATTTGTATACAAAATTACTCAAATTTAATCATATTTTATTTAAAAAAATATACTTAAAGAAAAATAAAAAAAATAAATATGCAAACGACACACTTTTTTATGCGACGTGATTCACAATATATCGCATAAAAAAAGGCTTGAATTCCACATTAGGAATGTATATGTGATACCTTGTGTTGCTCTTTTTCTAAAAACGGGACATTTTGAGGTCCCGATGTAGTGCTTGGAGACACTGGAACAAGCAACATTAAAACGGAACGTATAGTCACTTTAAGTGTATTAAAAAAGAGAAGAAATCTTTGCCATCCTAAATTAACCATTTGGGATGAAAGGTGACCCAAAGGCGTGAAACTGGAAGAATTCTGGAATAATGAGATCCCTTGTAGCTTTACACACCTGATTGCTTTACCTAAGACAGTTAAATTAACCAAACTTTTTAACATAACACTCAATGTTTGCAAGAGGACGATGGCTTTGTAACAAAGTATCTCAAACATTTATAGAAATTTATCATTTGTTTATGATATAATTAAAATATTTTTCATTTGAAGTGTTAATACTATGAATATTTGAATATGTTATTTTTTAGATGCGAATCAAACAACATTCATTGGTAAACTCGGTATGACATTATCGGAAGAATACAATGTCACCAGAACCGACAACTTGGCAATTTTTACCTTCCAAACGGCGCAGTTGAGGGTGACGGCCAACCAAGTTGATTCCAATGTGGTCGTCAAAGTTCTGTGGACTTCCACCAAAGCTCGACGATATGTGGACTGCATGGATCTGGGTAATTAATTATTGGAAAATTGATATTAATAACATACATAATGTAACACAATCGGTGAGTGACAAAACATGTGGAAATGTACAATTTCAACAGTTCTAATATGATATTGAAATTCCATCGAGCACACTTAGTTAATTTTGTAAATTTATAAAACACAACGTTAGCTATTATTTCAATAATTTTATATTATGAAGATCAGGACCGGTTTCGCTCATATGTCTAGTGTCTGTGTTTTCTTTTAATTTATCCCTTTGGTATGCAGACGATGCTAACTATTTATTGTGCGTCAGTTCTGTTGCATCCTTGTGATAGGGTTCCTGAAGATGCCAAAAGGCGAAACCCAGGTCGTTAGTGACAAAACATGTGGAATCGTCCAAAGTTGTAACAATTCAAATTTCATCAAGTACCTTCAGTCGATATCATAAATTATAAAAAAATGTTGTTATTTTTAGGCAAGGTAAATTGGTACGGGGGACCCCAGCAAAAAGAACAATTGTGGCCTGTGGATAAACTGAAATTCAATGAATACTCATATGTCACAAAAGAAGAAGACAACTGCGCCATCGCTGAACCATATTGGGTCAGCGCAGCCGGAACTGTTCTTTATGTCGACAAGAAAGTTCCTTTATTCATTGACCAAAAGAATATTGAACAATCTGGACTGTGCTTTATATCCGAAAACAAACGTCCGTATTCCACAAAGCGATCAAGCAATATTCTAGCATACGATATCGTCTTAGCGGTAAACGCCCGAGAAGGACACGAACACGCTGTGCGCCACTATTTGGGTAAACCGGGTGACGTCCCTGACTTCAGGATGGTCGAGCACCCCGTATGGTCAACGTGGGCCAGGTACTTAAAACCGATCAACGAGTCAATTGTCATGACCATGGCTGGTGAAATTCTGGACAATAATTTCAAAAATAGCCAAATTGAGATTGACAATCTCTGGGAAATTTGCTATGGATCTTTAACTTTCGATAAGAGGAAGTTCCCCGACATGAAGAAGACAGTGCAGCGTCTGAAGGATCTTGGTTTCCGAGTGACTCTTTGGATTCATCCTTTCATCAATGAGAACTGCGATCCTTGGTTTACGGAAGCTAAATCTAATGGGTACGTTCATTAGAAGGCATATTTAAAATTCTTACCTTGCTCTCAAACCTACTTCTTAACTCTTTTTACTACAATGTCCACACGTTGTGACATTTATTTTTCACTGGCAGCTCCAATGTCCACAACGTGTGGACAATTTTTTCTTAATTTATCTTACAAATTGTTTTTAGTTTCTCTTATATTTTTTTAACCTGGTGAGTCAAGGTACATGTTCTAGAAGAGATAATAAATATTTCCTTTCGAATTGAGCCATTCTAGTGTTTCCTGAAATGTGGGAAAAAATATTTTGGGGTTCGGGTATTCGAGCGCTGCAGAACTGTGTCACTGTCAACATTGTATTTGTGAAGAGTTGTTATGTTTTTGGATTGTAACTAAGTTTTTATATATTGTGTGTTTATAGATAATTATATATCGTTGTGAATAGTTTTTTTCAATCATTTATAGCCCTATAATGTCTTGAGCTAGGAAGATCTCATCTGTCAATGAATTTGAAAGCAGTGATGATGGATATCTGAATAACTTGGATGAGATATTAGAACGACTGGATTTATCTGTCGAAGAACATTTCATCGGATCAGATTCAACAGTCACCGTATCGATTTCTACTACACCTATTGCAACTGACACGCACTACGAGTCATGCGGATTCATAGTGATAAATCAACAACTGATCAGAAACAGAGATTAGATTATGCTTCGCATTTTATATTTGATGGCACAAAATACAAAGATTGTTTGGTATGTTCTGATTGAAATACTCCAGAAAAAAGAAAAAGAACAAGTTTTTATAGTGATACGTGCGAGCGAAAACCATCCCTTCACCCTGGAGAATGTTTCAAAATTTATCATACCGTAACGAATTCTAAAAATTGATTCAATAAATTTTTTAAAACGCTTGTTTTATGACTTTTAACAACAATATCTTTTTTGAGAAAATTAAAAAACGAATTTATTCTTCATGCTTTCAGATATTTTGTGAAAACAGAAAATGACAGCATTTTCACAGATTGGTGGGAACAGAACGACACCCGAGCATCGTACATCGATTTCACAAACCCTAGGGCTAACACTTGGTGGATTAATCGTGTTTTGAATCTCAAGACTGAGTATGGATTTGACAGTTTTAAGTTCGATGCCGGTGAATCCGGATGGAGTCCACAGGTAACTAATTAACTTAATTTAAATTATTATCAGATTAGACAGTGGAACCTCTCATAACGTACACGAAAAGATGCTCCCTTAACGAGTGACATTTCGCATTTACGAGTAACGCACAAAGTTCCATCTTCACGTCATTCAATTGTGAGCCGTTAGTGTCATATGTGATCACACATTGTTCTAAACTTGTGTTCAGACATTATTGTATGTTTTTGTAAAATGTCCCTGAAGAAAAAGTCACAAGAAGGCAGCTATAAAAGAATAAAATTAACTGTAGAAATGAAACGTAAAATCATTGAAAAGTGGGAACGAGGTTTGAGTGTGACTCATACAATCGGTATATAATTTAATAATTTATGATATCGACCGAAGGTGCTTGATGGAATTTAAATATCAAATTTGAATTGTTAAAATTTTTATATATTGTATTATATAAATAATTTAATATTACTTGATTGATATTTATTGAAAAATCCCTTTCAAGAATGACTCATTGGCAAGATCGTTAATGAAAATTATCACAGGCGATTGAGTTAATGATTATTAGATTGATATTGTTAAATTGGTTTTAGCTGTAATTTTCTGCTTGCCTAGGGGTGAGTGTTTTCCCGTAATTAATAAATTTAATATATATACGATGCTAACTGTTTATTTTACGCCAGTTCTGTCGCATCCATGTGATAGAATGCCTGAAGATGCCGAAAGGCGAAACCCGGGTCGTTAGTGACAAAACATATGGAATCGTACAAAATTGTAACAATTTAAATTCGGTATATAATTTTGTTTGAATAAATGTTAAAAAATATAAAATATGGAAATACGGCATATGAGAAGATTTGTTTCGCTTAATGAGTGTTTCACAAAGCGAGTGAGATTCTGGAATGAATTAGTCTCGCTATGAGAAGTACTATTATTCATTAAAGGGAATACGAGCCTTAAAGTTGTTTTTAGTTCGTATTTGCGTGATCGCCCGAGAAGATGTTAATAAAATAAAAAATATATAAAAAATGCAATAACAGATAGTTATAATAGAGACAATAATAGATTTTATGGTCTTCAATACACTATTGACAGATCGTTTAGCATGGTTTGTTATTATAGAAGGCTACGGTACAAGTTCCTCGTATTTTGATTTACCTTCCATTTTTGTATGGATATATTTTCATTCTTTACATGATAGTCTTTGGAATGTGTACCCAACGTAAAAAGTCGAAGGTTTGTTTTTAAAATGTTTGCTTTGTCACGTATAGAAAAAGTTTATTTTATTGATTATGTGTTTGATTTTAGATTGGAATTCAGACTGGAAATATTGATGAGCAACCAGCTCACAACGTCATTGATTACGTAAGACTCGTAGCGCTTTTGGGACCTATGGTTGAAATTCGCTCAGGACAAAGGTGTGTAAAAAACATAACATTTGATTCGTTCCCATTTGGCTTATATTCTTGTAATAAAGGCTTTGAGATTGATACTTTGGAATGATTATAAATCAATACAACCCGTCCTTTTTTTACGCGATACATTGGTTCCAGAAAAAGGCGCGTAAAAAAATGATTTCACGCAGTTGCATTAAATTTCTTTACACACCCTAAAACATAAATTCGCATAAAATCCGATACACTTGTCAACATTTGGCAATTGTATGTGTATTTAAAAAAATGGAATGCTTAACAAAATTAAGTTTTAAAAATATACATATTTTTTTTATTTAAAAAAATAATGAAACGTACATGCCTAGTATCATATATAAATGTCTTCTTTAAAACAAATTTGGGGAAAAATTGCGTAAAAACGAGTGAAGCGTGTAAAAAAATGAAGCGGTGCCGTCCAAAAAAATCGCGTATAATCGAATTCGCGTAAAAAAAGGACTGGGTGTATACATATTTTTTTTTTAAGGTATCAACTGTCAATAATTGTTGAAAAGGTTTTACTATTTTCATAATACAATATATTTATTATCAGGACCGATTTCGCACATTATAAGCATTATAAACTGATAAAACACAAAATACAAACAAGGCTATTTATACTAAATTTCACCTAACAGTTTATAATCGATTGATGTTTCGATGGCCTAAAGGGTCGTAAATGGCTGGTCGTAAAGTTGTAGAGTCGCGGTGTTTGGACACGAATCGTGAAAAACGAGCGAATCTGACTACTTTTTCGATTAGACAGCTTTGAAAAATATCACAATGAACAATTTACCGGATTGGTCGGTTAATATTTAATTAAATGCGCATAAATACGAAGTTTAAGAAAAAAACCTGACAAAATTAAACTTTTTTGAAGTCGGAGTCGTGTTGTTGGTCAATTTCTGAGCCCTGTAGGACGTCATTTAAAATATGCAGAAAACAAAGAGCTGCACAAGTTGGTTCATCCTTTAATTGGACCGATTGGCGATACTGTCTTATGTAAAAATAAATCAAATTACTCGGTCTTTTGAAAAATTTCTTTTCAAGTTCGGCTAGCAGTAAATCGTGTTGTTGGTCAATGTCGATAGTCAAATTTGAATTGTTACAACTCTGATTCGCCTTTCGGCATGTTCAGGCACTCTATCACACGAATGCAACAGAAGTGACGTAAAATAAACAGTAAGCATCGTCTATATATCAATGTTATTGATTACAGGAAAGCACTTACCCCAAGGCAAGCAGGAAATTGCAGCTAAAACAAATTTAATAATATTAATCTAATAATAATTAACACAATTGCCTGTGATAATTTTAATTTACACAGAAACAGTTTTTCAACAAAAATTAATCAACTAATAATAAAATATAAATGCGTTTTTTTCCTATAGAGATACCTATTATCAAACATCTAGTGATGAAACATAAGAATTTACGTTATGAGATTGTCCATTCATTGAACCGATCTCACGTAAAGGGTACAACAAGGGGGAGTTGGGAAGATTGAGTTGATCATTGAGAATGAAGTTTGAATTTAATAACTGGCCTCTATTAACTTCTAAAATCTCCTGATAAAATTGTTTATGGTCCCCCGTGTTATGATGCATCAATTGAACCCCCTCATTCGCGTCAAACGTCGTGTTTTTTTAAATGAATTCACAGTCCTGGAAATAAATAATGTATTAACATGTTTTTTTTTGCTGTATGTTCTAGATCCCAAGACTTACCTGTTTTTGTCCGAATGTTGGACAAAGACACGCTTTGGACATTCAATAATGGCTTGCCAACGTTGATTACGACACTTCTTCAAATGAATATGGCGGGATACACCATGGTCATCCCTGACATGATCGGAGGAACCGGCTTTACTGGAAAACCTTCAAAAGAACTCTTCATTCGTTGGCTACAAGCCAATGTCTTCATGCCTTCGATGGAGTATTCTTTCGTTCCTTGGGATTACGACAACGAGGTAACAAGAGAAAACAAAATTCAATGATAAACTATTTTCAGTTCGCCAAGTTGGTTCAAACGTATTAAAATTCGAACATTTATGATTGAATTAATACATTTGTCAATGACAGCTAAAGGCATAATTCTAATTTGGAATGTTTTGAGTGTTGCCATAACGATAAATTAAAACTCCCATTTTTCGTATTTTTAATAGTTTCGCTTATAAAATTTTTGAAATGCTCAATGTTAGATTATCCTTTAAAGCCTAGTTTTTCAACCGGTGGTCCGAGGAGATTTTTGGGAGGTCCGCGATATGATATTATTTCGATAAACAATCGAATTTTATATCGTACTTTATGTATTTTTTATTACTATATATTGTTAAATCGGCATACGGTGTGGTAAGATTATTTTTTTTAAAGAAAAATCGATTATAAAAAAATATATTATCATATTGCAATGTTGATGGTCCGTAAAACAACTTTGGATTTTTTGGTGGTCCGCGGATGTAAAACGGTTGAGAAACTATGCTTTAAAGAACTTAGCAGGGAATTTGCTAACCAAGTGCTTGATTTAAATTTCAGACGATTGCAATCTCTCACACATTCACAGACCTTCACGCGAAATATGCTAACCAAATATATTCAGTCATGAAAAACAGCGCACGGACCGGACAACCCGTCAACGCGCCAATTTGGTGGAACGATCCTTATGACACAATCGCACAGGGCATTGATGATGGTAAAGAATTTTACTAACACAATATTAACAGACATTAGTTGATCTAATTATATTGCAATTTTAGGTTGTCTCAATTGACACGCAAGTGTCACGCAATTAAGATCATACATGCTCTTTAAGGCCAAAGAAATATCTAAGCACAAAAAAGCAATGCATTTAAGTTCTACAAAAATAAAGATACCGTCATAGTTTTGACGCGGGAGTAAGCCGAAATAGCTATAATATAACAATGAAAATTAGACATTGAAATTCCATCAAGCACCTTCAGTCGATATCATAAATTAATTTACAAAGTTTCAACAAATTAAATTTGATATTGAAAGTTCATCAAGTGTCTTCAGTCAATGTCATAAATTGTCGAAACATTGACTAGTTGAAAATATGTATATTTCTACATAGTTTTGATGAGTTTATCTAATGTTGTACGCAGTTTCAACAATTCAAAATTCATATTAAAATTCCATCAAACAGTTCATATCGTAAATTGAACATTTTGGATCACCCGAATGTTAATAATTCCGTAAATTAATTGTGAATATATTTTTTCAGAATTCCTTCTCGGTACGAATATTCTAGTGGCACCGGTTATGAAGCAAGGCGCTGTAACTCGAGACATTTACCTTCCTGCTGGTCTCTGGACATATCGGGAGGACGATAAAGTGTTATATGCTGGGAAAAAATGGTATAAGAATTTCCCAGCACCTTTAGATACGTTGCCATACTTTAAAATAGTTTCATAAACAGCAGTAAATTAATAAAGTATGGGTGTGAAAGCGTTGCCAACCACTTCCATTTCAGTTTTATTTCTACAAAGAAACATTTAATAAATAATAAAGCTTGCTGAGAGCAATTCGGCAAAACTCAATTATTTCTCACATTAGATAAAAAATATTTTTTTCATATATTTTGTAGTCCCTCAACTATTTCAAATTCTTCTATTCACACAATTAACTATTTCGAATTTATTGATTAAACTGGTATTCACTGGGTAGAATTCCATTATAACACACACAAAATAGTAAAGATAAAATGAAAAAACTTGACAGAAGCGGTATTTATAAAATGTCCTGTGGCTCATGTTCATTTAAAATTTTTGAAAATATTTAGTTTTATTACGAGCAAGAAACAAGCTAGGTTGTTAAAACAGGAGAGAATATGTATTGCGTACCTTTTATACACAGCTATATATAGATAAGCAAATGTTCGTTAAAGCATAGTTCTGACGATGGCGTGAGCCGAAATAGCTATCAAATATGTCTTTAAAAAAAATGTAGAACTAAAATACATTGCTATTTTTTTCACCGTGTTATAATGGAGTTCTACCAAGTGAATGCCAATTCAATCAATCAAATATTTTCTGTTCCTCCGCTCCCAGTCACCTTCTCAAATACATACAAAAATTATGTCTTACTGTATGATGCGTTCAAATGTACTTTACGTTAATAATAATAAAGTTTTGAAGAATAATTAATTCACTCTGGTTATATACAAGAGGAATTAATTAAAAGAAAAACTAAAACATAAAGCTACGTACCAAATATACAACTTTCATAACTATTGATTCCGTAATAACATTCAATTATTTGAATAATGATAAACTTTATAAAAACAATATACACTTAATGAGTTTGTGGTGAAAGGTTTTTCCAATAAATAATAATTAACTAACATTAAAATGCAATTGGGTAATTTGAAACTTAGAGATATATACTTATTTAAAATTAGTGGTTAATGATGGGATTAAATATTAGCTCACATATAAAAAGAATTCAATTTGTGAGATTGTCAAGTTGTCAGCTATTGAATTTAAATATTACTTAATCTGTGCAATAAATATACATATTTGTTAATAAATTAGTTAAGATTCATATAGAACCTCTGTTAAATTAAAACTCATTTTCTTCTCAAAAGTTAAATATGATACAAAATGAGAATTTGGAAGAATTTGATAAAATTTTTGTCCCTTAAAAATAATTGAAATGGAATTTAATGATTAATGTATCTATGTGATTAATTTCATAATTACATAGGATACAATTAAAATCTATAACAATAATATAACGTCGAGATTGATAATGGATTGTTTTTTTCTACTATAGATCTTTTATCTGACAATTTCAAATCAAGTTTGTTTGCAACAAATATTTTTGTTTTGTCTTTAATTTAAACAATATTTATGTTTGTCTTTTTAAATAATATTTTCAGTTGGTTTTTGTTTAAATAAAAACCAAATTTATCAACAGTAAAAGAATGGTAAACTATGTTTGTATTTTTAAATATTCAATAAATGTTTTTTACAACAAACTACATATAGATTTTATTTTCAACCTTTCAACTAGACAGATAAATTAACCCTGCTGAAGTAATCTGCTGGAGTTTTCCAAACTTATTGCGATAATCAAGACACCAAAATTTACTAATGCACAAAGCACTTCTACGGTGCTTTTACGGCCTTTTGATAGAATGGCATGATATTTGAAATAATATTTTTTTTGTAATATTAAGCAACATTTCAGCATTTTAATCCTTAGACTAGCGGTTTTCAATCATTATGATACTATGCTTCACCGAAAAAATACATTAAAACCCCCATTTACACTAAAGTCGGAACCGTGTAATTGGGGGAGTGAATCTTATACATAATTGAAATATTGTTTTTTTCCACGAAAAATGCAAAACTGAGATTATTATTAGCTTTGCAAAAAAAATATTTAGTTAATAGGTGATAAAATGCATAATGCTTGCAAAATCCACAAAGTAGTCAGAGGCGTTCAATTTTGAAGACGTCAACTCCAGCCATAACATCTTGACTTTGACTTCACTACCTTAGATCAAAGGCATAACTTACATGGGATCGTAGAGGCTTCCGGAAGTCTTTTGTTAAATAAAGTTAAAAAAAACCGATTCCGACTTCAGCTTAAACACTGCTATTTTCCACAGCCCTGGAAAAAACTTTCAATTCAAAAAGAAGATATGTTATCAATCACTAAGGAAAACAGCGATTGCAAACTTTAAGCAAATTGATTAATCAGTTATTTGTTTTAATTAGTTTTATTGAATAAACAAACTATTTGAAAAGCAAGTACTCGAGGAGTCAGAAGTTTGATTTGAGCAAAGCAATTTTATCATTATAAAAAATGTAATTATCTACATTGAAAGAATGTTTGATACAGTGCTTCATGTGGAAAGTGAAATAAATCCTTATAAATTATAAAAATTTGGATTGTTACAATTTTGTACGATTTCACATTTTTATCACTAACAATCGGAATGGATCCGAGATCACACGGATGCAACAGAACTGATGCACAATAAACATAGTCTATATACCAAAGGCATTCATTGAGGGAAAACACAGACCCCAAGACAAGAACTAAATGACAGCTAAAATAAATTCAATAATGTTTATCTAATAATAATTAACACAATTGCCTGTGATAATATTAATTAACGATTAATCTTGTTAATGAGTTATTCTTGAAAGGGTTTTACAACATATAATAATCAACTATCATTAAAAAATAATTGGGGTTTTTTTTAAGGCGATAGCCGAGTTGTTGGTGAAAAAACATGTGGAATCGTACAAAGCTTCAACAATTCAAATTTCACGTGCTTTGTCACTGACGAATCGGGTTTCACCTTTCGGCATCTTCAGGCACTCCATCACACTTATGCAACAGAACTGACAGACAATAAACAGTTATCACAGAAGAAACACAAATCGTAAGGCTACAATCCAAACAACCAACTGAAATAATTTTGTGATAAATAATCAATTGCCTGTGATAAGTTTTGCTATCACTAGATACTGTTAGTGAGTTTTTCATGAAAGGATTCGACAACAAATAGTAATCAACTATCATTATTATACAATTAGGTAATTTCAGACTTATAATAAATTATTTCATTCAATGTCCATTTAAAGCACTGTATATAATAACGTTGATTGTGTGTATAAAAACAACGTAACAATTAAATAATGCCACATAAGGACGCCGCTATGTCATTAATAATACTCACGTGTAAGTGTTTATTTTATTTTACTTTGTAAAATTTTACATTTCATACTTTATACTGTTGAAAATTGTAAAGTTCCACATGTTCTGTCATTCCATCTCATCATATTTCATACTAATAGAAAACACGTCTCCAACTAAAAAAAGTTTATTTTTGTTAGTTTTTTTCATACATTCATATTTATGTCAATTAAATTAAAGGCCAAGGAATTAATCCGGCAAATAATCAAATGTTTAATTTATACATACTATAGGAATAAATTCAAATAGCATTGCTTCTATTCATATGAGAATTAATGATTTTTGGTATTTATTTACACAATACATTTTTTGATCAGGACCGGTTGGTCTAGAACTTACGGTTTTGTATACCTGTTATCTTTATCAAATAATTTGTATACATAGACTTGTTTGTAAATTCTATTCTATCAGTTGATAATGATCGATGATATATTTACCCTTACTTATATATACCTTGGAGGTGTTTTTTTTTCTTTTGAAATTAATTACATTTGTATTTTTAATGCAAACTATTTATTGAGTATTAGTTCTAATGCGTCCTTATGATAGAATGCCGGAAGATGCTGAAAAGCGAAACCTGGGTTGTGAAATATATAACATGTGGAATTGTATGATTTTTCTCAAAATTTCTAAAAATATTTTAGAGAAAAACTAAAAAAAATGATTTTTTAAAATTATTTTTTTAGGTGTGTTACTAACGTTAGTGAACTCGGTGTTTTCTGCCGACTTAGCGACACTGGTGGTCGATGAACACTTTGCAGTTCATATCAACAGTGCTGACAGTGGATTGGAATTATCGATAACAGAAAGTAAGTGGAAAACGGTTTTACTTTCAAATTGTTGAAATCTTTTGCTCTCAACTAATGATGGCACACAATGTTTTCACTGTCATAATGGATGGATATTTATAGTCTGATTGCTTATCTAAATATAGCTGTGTAGAAAAGGTACACAATACATCTTCTCTTCTGTTTTAACAACCTAGCTTATTTCCTGCTAGCAATAAAACATTTTTGTTTTGTTTTATTGCTAGGTTACTAGGTTTATTATTAGATTAGGTTAGGTACTACATCTTTAAAATTTTGTAGAACTAAACTACATTACTATTTTTTCACCGTGTTATAAAGGGGTTGTTATACCCTGCTTTCCCCTGTCTGATGTCACTGTCATAAAATGTTATTATTCATTTTTTAAATTCCCAATAACTTTAGCTCAATTTTGTGTCAATTTGTTTCGAGTTCATATTTTTTATGAGTTTGTTTTTTTATAGATGGTGTACGGGAAAAACTTGGAAATATTGGATATTTGTCAACATGGAGTAAAAAGTATATCAAAGTGAAAGACGGGGCCATTCACTTGCAGAATGATGATATTCAAGGTACATTCACTCCAACGAAGCATGGCTCAGTTTACGAAGTGGCTGTAGATTGGAGAGCATCACCGAGTAGGAGACTGCAGAACTGTTACGACCTTGGTAAATATTTAATTTAATCTATGGTTTTTTTGTGTTTTTAACCCACGAAAGTCCCAACTAATGATATACAGTTGATTGCAGTGTGTTGATAGATGGCGCCTAAGTGCCATTTATGAAAACATTATATAGAGTGTTAGCACTGTAAAAAATTTCGTCCATAAGCTAATTCAACATTTTGCTTTACTTATTTTGACAATATATTTTACGACCAGTACCGGTTTCATCAGTTGATAATGCTCGTGATGAGCGAAACCGGCCCTGAACATATCATAACTTACTTTCATAACATATAACGTATTTGTAACCTTCATTCGTATAATATATGATATCGACTGAAGGTGTTTCATGGAATTTAAAAATCAAATTTATATTGTTACAACTTTGTACGATTCCACATGTTTTGTCACTAACGGACTTGGGTTTCGCCTTTCGGTATCTTCAGGAATTCCATCACACGGATGCAACAGAACTAACGTGAAATAAACAGTTAGCATCGTCTATATATCAAAGTTATTAATTACAGGAAAACGCTTACCCCAAGGCAATCAGCAAATTGCAGCTAAAGCAAATTTAATAATAATTAACACAATTGTTTGTGATAATTAATGATTTTGTTAATGAGTCATACCTCTATTTGTGTTCAGGTGACAATCAGTGGTACGGAGGACCCCAACAGAAGCACCAATATTGGCCGATACAAAAGCTCAACTTAACTGAATATTCCTACGTGACCAAAGAAGCCGATAACGCCGCTATTGCGGAACCTTATTGGCTCAGTTCAAATGGATTGTATATCTATATTAACGACACAACTCCACTGTTTGTCGATCAAAACAATGTCAAAAAGAACTTCGTCTGTTTTATCGCTGAGATCAAAGCGCCGTATTCGAACAAAAGATCATTCAACCAACTGATCTATTCGTTTGGAAAGTCATCAAATGCTCGAATCAGTCATGAATTTGTCAGTAAAAAGTACTTTAAAAAACCAACCGGAATACCTGATAAGTTAATGGTCCAACATCCTATATGGTCAACTTGGGCGGAGTATAAAAGACCAATCAACGAAACCACAGTGATTGATTTCGCGGATAAAATATTGGAAAATGGATTTAATAACAGTCAATTTGAGATTGACGATCTGTGGGAGACTTGTTATGGGTCATTTAACGTTGACACGGTGAAGTTTCCCGATCTTAAAAACCTGACGTCAACGTTGAGGGTTAAAGGGTTTAGGGTCACCATGTGGATCCACCCGTTCATTAATAAAGGATGCGAGCCCTGGTATACGGAAGCTCTTCAAAAAGGGTCAGTATCGAAGATAATGAAATTGTATGGATATTTTTTTTAGTTTTACGAAAACGTCATCACTTTATCGTTAAAAAATCAATAAGTAAAATTTACAAAGCTGGTGGTAACACGGTGAAAAAATAGCAATGTATTTTAAGTCTACAAAATTTATAAGATATATAATTGATGACTACTTTAGTTTACTCCTTCATCAGAACTTTATTATCTTTATTGATTGCATGGGCATTTGATTAGTAGACCCCATTATAACACGGTGAAAAAATAACCATGTATTTTAGTTCTACAGTTTTTTTATAAGATATAGTTGATAGCTATTTTGGCTCACGCCGTCGTCAACTTTATTATCAGAATAGTTCCGATGAAGACTATATATCTAATAAATTTACTTAAAAAATATTATATCCCACAACGATTTTTAGAATTTATTTTTGAAGTTAACCAGTATCAAAATTAATTAAAGCTGGTACACTGAGTTGCATGTTACCAAAAGTACTTCCGAGATATCTCGTCTGTCGTAACCATTGGGTTAAACGTGCCGATAAAAATTGTTTTGATATTATATTAAATATTGATTAATTTATTAAAGGAATAATGATATTTTGTAGAAAAATTTAATTAATTTCTTTTAAAATTGACACAAATTTCGTCTTTGATTTGGACACAAACAAATGTGTCCAAAGCAAACAAGCCAGCAGACAAAATAGCACTTGTATGTGATTTTCTGACATTTTTTGAGTACACCAAAAATCTACTTCAGACATTCAATGTGCCTTTAATGCTTGGTGGTAGATATTTTGTCAAGAGTGAAAGTGGAAAAGTGGACACCGCTTGGTGGAACAGCGAAGGTGAGACAGCGGCTTACATAGACTTTACCAATGGGGCTGCCAGAATTTGGTGGTATGACAGAATTGCAGCCCTTCAAAGTAAATATGGAATCGATAGTTTCAAATTTGACGCTGGAGAAACCAGCTGGTCCCCTCAGGTATTCTATAAAATTGCAATAAGTTTGATTAAATTCTAAGGTGTTTCACGAAGCGAAGTTGAAGAAACTTTAAATTGTGAGGTCACCAACAATCGTCGTCAAAAACTCTTCAATCTTCCAAGACATTTGTTGTATTATATTTTGTCTCAATTTATCAATTGACACACAATAAAGCCAGACCAAACGTATATGGAAAGACATTTTCTATTTTTATACAATTGCGATGGTGCTATAGAACATCCAGATCTAGTGTTGTCTCAGGAGAATCTTGAAGAAAAGTTTACCTTCCCTGTCTTAACTATTTTATTAGATCTTAAAACATTTGTTTTGTAATTGTTTTTGTGATAGCCTAGTATTACTTTGTTATTTATTATAGTGCACAAGAGTGATGGTGAACCTTCGACCCGCGGGTCAGATACTGACCCACGCAGGCTTTTTAAATGACCAAAGCTTTGATTTTTGTAAAATTATCTTTCATAACATAAAAAAAGAACAGATAATCAACTTTTTACAGGATTTTAAAAGTGAAAATCAAAATGTTTTTTTTAACCATTCTTCCCTCCCCCTTTTCAAGTGAAACCACTGGCTTAGTGACCAACAAGTAAATACTTAAAAATAATAAACATAACTTGACCCATTTCTCAAAAAGGTTCGCTATCACTAGTCTAAAAACTAACCTAACCTAACCTGACCAAGTCAGTTCTATTTCGTTCTTGCTATAGAATGCCTGAAGATACCGAAAGTCAAATAATGGATTGTGAGTGACAAAACATATAGAAATGTACAAAGTTTCAACAATTCAAATTTGATATTGAAATTCTATCAAGTACTCTCAATTGATATCGTAAATATAAGCCAGTCTTAACCTGGATATATAACATTGATTAATTAATTATAATTCAAATTGTGTTCTATTATTTAAATGTAACGATTTTCCACCAAAAAGTGATGAGGTAATATTGGTTAAAATTTGGTGGTAAAAGGTTTGAACTGTCGTTGAAATGGTTGGTGCAACTTAACCAAAAAAAATTCCAATAATTCTCATTTTAGATTCCTGCCCAGAATGGAGATATCTACTTTCATCCTCACCATATCACTAAGGATTATGTGGAGCTATGTGCCAGGTTTGGACCCATGGTGGAGGTGCGAGCTGGTTATGGGTAAGTAGGTTTCTCTGATAATGTCTATAAAAAAATATATCTCAATGAAGTGCTATAATGAGAACTGCTTGTCCCTTAGTTCTTCAACCCATCTTTTACAATAAGATTAATTAAAGAAAAGTTGAGATTAGTGGAGTTTAATTTTATGGAAGATTAACCACCAAATAAGGCATAAGTTCTCAAACTATTTAATTTTGTGAACCCTTTACTGTTTCTTTTTATTATACTTAATAAATTAAAATGTGGATCCGATACTCAATGTGATAGATTTTTTTGATTTGGTAAAGTGGAAAATTGTAAAAAAAACATGTGTAAAAAAAATTATGTCGTTTTTAATATTTTTTTTTTATAAAGTTTGTACGATTCCACATGTTTTTTCACTAACGACCCGGGTTACGCCTTTCGACATCTTCAGTCATTCTGACACGGATGCAACAGAAATTACTCACAATAAATAGTTAGCATCGGTTTTATAAAAGAGCATTTGATTAATTATAAAGATAAAACACAAACACTAACACTAGGATCCAAACAAACAGCTAAAATAACTTTCAATACTATTGACAAAATAATACTGACCGTCAATTGCTTGCCATAATTTTTATTAACATTTAATACTGTTAATGAGTCTTTGATGAAAGGATTCTACAACCAATAATAACCAAGTATCATTAAATTGTAATTGGATAATGAGAATATAATATGTTAAATGAAAACTAAACACAAGTAAAACATTTAGATTTGGAACGAAACGAATCAATACCTAATTTGAAATGTTGATATTTTGTATGTTATATGAATTTTAATGATAGTTGATTGATTATTTTTTGTTGTAAAATCATTTCATCAAAACTAAATCGTAGTTTTGAAAGTTATTTCAATTTTAAATTTGGATCCTAGCCTTAGGGTATGCGTTTTTTTTTGTATATAACCGATGCAAGATGTTTTATTGTGTGTCAGTTCTGTTGCATCCGTGTGATGGAATGCCTGAAGATGTCAAAAAGCGAATTCTGATTCATGAATGACAAAGCATGTGAAATCATACAATTTAAATTTAATATTAAAATTTCAAATTGCATTCTCGGTCGATATCATAAATTAAATCAATACCTAGAAAGATTTTTACACAAAAGAATAAATGCTATTGTTTATTTCAAATTTACTAGTAATGAAGTTGTTGTTATTTTAATACTGATAAAAGCTCAAAGTTATTAAAAAATAAAGCAAAAATCTGTTTCAGTTGCGAGATACTCTTTTTGAATACAGCGCACGGTCGTTTAAAGCATAGTTTCTTAACCTTTTTACATCCGCAGATCAAAATATTTTGCAGAACATCAACATTGGAATAAAATAATAAGTATTTATATAATTGTTTTTTTATCCAAAACAATTAATTTTGCAACATAATTCAATTGTTCTGATAATACAATATTTAAGTATTATATATTAAAACAGACAGTAACAAAAAAAATGATTTAAAAATCCATAAAATTCGATTGCTTTGGCTGACCTAAATAACTTCGCGGTTCACCAAAAATTCTCCGCAGACCACCGGTTGAAAAACTATGATTTACGATATCGACTCAGGGTGATTGCTTGAATTGCAATATCAAATTTGAATTGTCGAAATTTTTACAATTAAACATGTTTGTCGCTAATAACCTGGGTTTCGCCTTTCAGCATCTTCATGCATTATCGAAATAATATCACATCGCGGACATCCGGTTGAGAAACTACGGCTCAAAGGTTAATTGTCTCTGATATATTAAATGTCACTTTCTAGAACCCAAGACTTGCCGATATTCGTGCGAATGATCGACAAAGACACAGAGTGGGACTTTGAAAACGGACTACCCACACTCGTGACCACTCTCCTGCAGATGAACATGAACGGCTACATCTTCGTACTACCTGACATGATCGGAGGAAACGGATACAATGAGCCTCCATCGAAGGAACTCTTCATTCGATGGCTTCAGGCGAACGTCTTTATGCCAAGTTTACAGTACTCTTATGTGCCGTGGGACTACGACAATGAGGTTTGAAATATAATAAATATTTGAAAAAATCCACATTAACTTTACATCATTCTACATATAGATAAGCAAATGTACGTTTAAACATAGTTCTGACGATGGCGTGAGTCGAAATAGCTATCAACTATATCGTAAAAAGTAATAATTTTGTAGAACTAAAATACATTGTTATTTTTTCAACGTGTTATAATGGAGTTCTACCGAGTAAATGACAATTCAATCAATATAATATTACCATGTATTACGTGATCATTTCAGACGATAGCGGTTAGTAAGAAGTTCACAGACCTTCATGCAGAACACGCTGACCATATTTACCACGTAATGACGCATGCAGCAGCCAATAGTTTACCAGTCAACCCACCAATTTGGTGGGTGGACCCGTCTGATACTGAAGCTCAAAAAATATGGGACGGTAAGTTTGCGATTAATATAAACAATGAATTTAGTTGAGCGCTTTTTTGATACAACATTTCATGATCTCGTATATTTTGATGCAATAATTTAAATAACTAATTGTTGAGTCACTTTTAAGGTGTTAACTGTCACTTCTTGATGGAAAGGCATGATATTTTAAATAATAAAAACACATTTTTTAGTACTTATTTCCACAATATATTTTTGGTCAGGACCGGTTTCGGTCATCGCGAGCATTATCAACTGAAAAAATTTTTTTTTTTTTTGAGTATTCCAAACTCTTTGATCGCTGAAGTCTTAGCTGATGAAACGGTTGGTTAATGTGTGTTAATAGTTCTCTCTCAAAAATATACACTTCCGTATAGAAAATAGCTTTTGTGTTAAATATTGCCTGATTTGTGTTGATTATCTTCCGTAGGATTGGTGAGCAAAAATTATTTTTTGAAATTGGTGATGTAATATTTTAACATGCTCAGCATGGAATAGGTTAACACAATAAGATTAAGGGTGTTTTTGATTAACCTTTTCCCCGCTGAGCTCTCATGAATGACATTTTAAGACTGAGTATTTTAACAACGAATCTAGTGGCATTAGTGTTAAATAATCTTACAGAGAGTGTCGGAACAAATCAGGCCATATTCGTGACAAAAATTAGCTCTTATATGAAATCCATGCAAATATCAACACACTTTTATAAGACGCTTAAACCAGTGTTCCTTAACCTTTTTACATCTGTATACAATTAATAGTCTGATACAATTATAATTTAACAAAAAAAAAATGGTTTTTTCAACAAACTAATGTGAAACTTACTGTTCCATCTTTACTAATAAAATGGATATTCTAGGCTGTAGTAGTGTCTCTGATTTTTATTATTTAGTCGCATGTTGTCGCATTATCCAGTTATTATTATTTAACAATGAATTAAAATACAAGTAAATGTGTAGGCGAAAAAAAATCTATTTTTAATATTTTATACATGAAGAATTTCTTGAAAGTTGGCATACTATTTGCGGCCCTGCACTAGACCGAGGATCACTGGTTTGTGAACCCTGCTTTCAGCAGTTGAAACTTTAGCAGTCATAAGACCTAAAAGATGCATCTATTTAGAATAGTCATTATTTAATTACACATTTGAAATTCATATCAAACGGCTTTCAGAATATCTGCTTGGAGACGGTGATATTCTTGTTGCACCAGTGATGGTAAAGGGTGCCAAATCCAGAGATATTTACCTGCCAAAAGGAACCTGGCTTGCCGAAGGGGATCCGAACAAAATATTCCAAGGAAAGGCGTGGATTCGTAATTATCCAGCACCTCTGGATACGTTACCGTGGTTTACATTATCTAGAACAACAAATTCTCCTTAAAAATATTTAAAAGACATATATTCTGTTTAATAATTTGAAATATTAAATTGATAATTTTTCTTGTTTAATTGATTGAATTATATATGCCAAAAACATTCTTTTATAATATTAATAAAGTTTGAAACTAATTAATGGAATTTATTAGGACAAATCAGGCTATTATAAAAATCAGCTTTTACATATTATAAATGTAAACTAGAGCTGTAGGGTCGATAAAAATCTAAAATAATGAGCCAAAAAGATTAATTAGAAATGTGACATATGAAATTTTGTGTGTAGCATTATTATTTTTTTTTTAAATTTTATGCCGTCCACTACAACGAGTAAATTTTTATGACGTTAAAAATATGAAAAATTAATACCAAGAAGTAGAGTGTGAGCTCCTTATTTGCACGTATTTTTGACTTACCTAAACCACTTAGCGATCGCACATAAGTTGGTTATACTCGACCAAAATAAAGAATTTGAAATGTTATATATGTAATTTTGTCAAGATTTATTCCAATTTAATATCGTTCATAACAATAACTGGATTTTAAATATGTTAAATAAATTTAAAAAAAAACACCAAGAAGTTTAGTGGGAGCGTTTCTATTTCAATGTATTTTTACTTTACTGGGTCTTCCCTTTCGTTCCACACCATCAAGTTACATTGCTTAACGATCTCATATAAGTTGGCTTTACTCGATAAAAAAGAATACTTAGAAATGTGATATATGTAACTTTGCGTGTAGCATTTAAACATTCTTTTTTTTATATTTTGTATCGTCCACTACAACGAGTAAATATTTAAAACGTGAAAATATATTAAAAAAATCAACATTAGGAGTGGAGCTGAAATTTTATGTTTCTACATATTTTTGATTTTACTGGGCCTATTCGTTCCATATCCTCGAGTTGCATATTAACCCGTAATTAATTATTAATAAGAAACTCGTAGGAAATCAACACTAGTGGGTCGTTAGAGTTTTATGCCCTAAAAACCTTTCAACGATCGCACATCGGCTTTACTCGATCAAAATGTAGAATTGAAAATGTGATATATGTAATTATATAAGGAGTATTTTATCAAATGGATTCTACAAAAGCAAAAGAATGGAAAACCTTTTGTAGGTGAATTAGACTCTTTGAATAACTCTCATAAACGCTCTATATCAAATATTTAAGAGGTGCTAAAATGTACCGTAAAAATTGTAACGCCCACATAATTGTACGGCAAGAACTTGTTAAAAAGATTTTGAATTTTAAATGAAGTTAATATACCGTTATTATATTCACTTATTTAGTGAATATTTAATGTACAGCGACGGTGTTGTTACTAATTTAATGCTTTGAATTTAATAAGTTTTAATATTTTTTCTGTTTAAAAATGTTAGAACTCCTTTTTCAAGACTCACCGTCTGTGGAATAATTCTTGAAGTTTTTCCTCAGGGGTGAATTTTCTATATATTTTTTTAAATCAATGTTAATTTGGGATTCAAATTGCTTATTTTATTAATATATTCCCAAGGGTACTCTGCGTTTTACCCACCTTACCTTTGTTTATTTATTTGGTACATACACGTTACAAACAATTATAACATAAGTTTATTGATTTTGCAACATCAAAATGTTTAAAAATTTAATGTTAAAAATAAAAGAAATAAATATAAAAGGAAATCTTATAAAATCTATTTCAACACATTTCTTGTCGATATAAATTATCCTCAGGAAATCCGAAGCAATACTGTTGAACATTGTTAATGCTGTTACCGTTGGCATTCCGATTGGCAGACTGTTTCTACACTTTGGAAGAACACACAATTTATGTCCACGATTTCTCGGCTCGGCACCCTTGAATAAGAAGATCTTATGAAAGTATACGGTCCAGAACCAAAAATACACCAATAGAAGTAGTTCTGGATATTTTGAACAAAGTTATCGGTACATTCCAGCTTATTGCAGTGGTAAATACTTTACATATTTAACTTATGAAGTTCTACTAAGTAGATCAAAAGAGGCGAGCGAAGAGCCACTTATTCAGACACTAAGAAATTTTATAATTGAGAGAATCTTTTGCCTTAATTCGCCTCTGTAACTTTTCAAAATAAAGTTTCCCCGCATGCAATTTAATGAAAGCAAAATAAGGTTAGAAAAAATATTATTTTGACGGCAGTGGTCTTCAACTCGGGAGGCGCGGATTATTGCCTAAAGAGGTGCCATTTAAAAAAAATGGATTTTTTTGTATGATCTCTACAAACAGTGAAATAATGTTTATTTTGAATTGCAATGAAAATAAAATATTGCGGACATTGCCAATTGAATCGAATCGAGCGAAAACGGTCCTGATAATAATATTATGGAAATAGTGGTCAAAAATATGTTTTTATTATTAAAAATGAACTAGACATGTGGAAATATAAAATTCGGGTTTTTTCTGTTATTGTAGTTTTACGTTTTTTTTCGGGGAGGCGTAATAACATAAAGATTGAAAGTCGCTGGTCTAGGGTATATAATTCCGACAATCCACTGTCAACTAGGTGAAATCTTTTATCTTAATTAGTTGTAAGTGGTCATTTAAAGACGCTAGTAATATACTGAAAGTTATCAAAAATGGTTGTCGAAACTAAAACACGATATTTTAACTTCCACTATCGGCTACTCCGTTTTATCGGACTGGGTTTATTCCACGATCCGGAGTTGAAAAACTATCAAAACTTTTCAAATCCACTATACATATGCTATTCAATCATTCAACTGGGTTTCTGGGTTGTTCTGTTCACCGTAGCGTTATGGTTGCAAGTTCCGTACGTCTCCAACGACCTCGATCGATTAATGCTTAATCTTTCATTCAGCGTAACGTTTACGTTTTCATTCATTAAGCTATACATAGTTATATTTAAAAATAAGCCGATACAGGAGATAGTTTACGCTATCGAGCATGACATGTGTGAGTTCTATCAAAATAAAAAAATAGTCATTAAAACTGTACAGATGAGTAAAAAGTTAACGATATCCGTTTTAAGTTTTGCCAATTTGACAGTTGTCGGTTTAGTTGCTGGTGGCGCCGCTCAAGCGTGCTGGTCACCAGCTATTCACGCTTCCAAAAATAATATGACAGTATTTAAACCTTCGGATAGAATTCTGCCGATGCCTGTTTATTTACCGTTTGAAATCAAATCAGACCTCGTCTACTCAGTAGCTTTCGTGTATCAAATATTGGGTATTCAGTGGTATGGGAATTTGGTGGTATTAATTAATACTTTTATGAACACAATAATGGTTCATTTCAGTGGAAGGTTTGCAAATTTGAGGTATGTTATTGAGAATATAAAATACATTGCTATTGTTCGTCTACAAATGCAGAAAGTTAACACAAAAGAAAATGATTTCACAAGGCTTGAAGATATTGTAGAAAGGCTACGCCTTGACGAGGTTGCGCCGGAAAATATACAAGAAAAACATTTACTGTTGGAGGAAAAGTCTAAATTTTCTGACGAAGACTTGAACAATCAGATGTTTATGTTGTTAAAAGAATGTATCGAGCATCATATTCTCATAATAACGTAAGAATATTTTATTAAAGTCTTTCTTTTTTGTCCATATTCATTTCATATGTTGAGTATATGGCTATCAAATTATATATTATATTAACTCAAAAAAAAACACAGTTTTAGTACTATAGAACGGCCGAGAGATACAATGCATGGGAATAGATATATTATTACATTAACACTTTTAACGTGTTAACTGTCACTTTTTGATAGAAAAACATTATATTTTAAGTAATGAAAACAATTTTTTAGTACTTGTGAGTACTTTATTAATGAAATCGACTGAAGGTGCTTGATGGAATTTCAATATCAAATTCGAACCGTTATAACTTTGTTCGATTCCACATGTTTTGTCACTTACGACCCGGCATTCGTCTTTCGGCATCTTCATGCAATCTATCACACGGACGCAACAGAGCTGACATATTTCAGTTCTCATAAAAATATCATCATTTTTCATTAAAATATAATCGGTTTTTTTTTGCTTTGGGATCTGTGCTTTCCTGTAATTATTAATACCTTTGGCATATAGACGATGCTAACTATATATTGTGCGTCAGTTCCGTTGCATCTTTGTGATATAATGCCTGAAGATGCCAAAAGGCGAAACCCGGGTCGTTAGTGACAAAACATGTGGAATTGTACGAAGCTGTAACAATTGAAAATTCAAATATATATGATTACAATTAATGTCATTTTAGGTACGTCGAAAAATTTGAAGAAGTTTACAATATCGCCTTTTTGAGCCATGTAATCAACAATCTGAATGTCATATGTCATGTCATGCTGCAAATATCTGAGGTGAGATTGCCTATTTATATATATATATATATATATATATATATATATATACATGTATTTTTTTAAATATAATAAATTAATTAACTGATAGCATTACATGATATTACATACAACTGTAAATATTTTTAATTCTTTAGAATGACATATTCTCTATTCGCTGTGGAACCGCAATAGCCCTGTTCTTCACAGTTGTAAGCGAATTGTTGGTGCAATGTTACGCTGGCAACGAGCTAACACTACAGGTATTAAAACCAGGGCTTTGGAGTCGTTAAAAAATAACTCCGACTCCGAAATTGACTAACAACACGACTTCGACTAAAAGAGCTTATTTTAGATACGTTTATTCCTATCTTTTCTATTTATATGTATTAAATATAAGATCAACCAACCAAACCGGTAAATTGTTCATTGAAATATTTTTCAAAATCGTCTTTTTTTATTAATTGCTTAATTATTTTGCTAACTTATTTATTTATTGAATATAACTGAAAATGAAAAACAAATCTTGATGGTATTTTTTTAAACTTTTTAGTTATCAAAAAGATTCCATAGATACTAATTTCTCAACCTTTTTACATCCGCGGATCACCAAAAAATCCAAAAATGTTTAGCAGACCATCAACATTGGAATAAAATAATACATATTTATATAATTCTTTTTTTACTAAAAATAACAGTATTCAAGTATATTAAAACAGACAGTAACAAAAAATATAATTTAAAAATCCATAAATTACAACTAAAATTCGAGTGTTTATCGAAATAGTAAAAAACAATTATTATGAGTTTTCTTCGTGGACCACCCAAAAATCTCAACAGAACACTGGATTGTTGCCTTGTTTCTCAACGGAACACCGGTTGAGAAACAAGGCCCTTGATGACAGTAGCTTACCCGTTTTCGAAATTACCAATTAAAAAAAATACTGATCAAACGTACATGTACGTGCATGCTCTTTTTGCACAAGATTTTCGCCCACGTACTGGTACGTGCATGCATTTCATGATAAGGACCGATTTCGCTTATGGCGAGCAATTATCAACTTAACTCTATTTCGATTGCAAAATATTACTGAGAGATTGTAAACATTTTATTTATAAACTTATTATATATATATATATATTGTATGACTGCCGGTATTTTTTAAAGTTTCAATATAATTCATAAGTAAAATGTTGCAATTATAGAACGTAATGAAAATAATTGCCAATTAACAATTCTTTGAATTTTTTTGTAGAATATTTTTACTTATTTTTTAGGCGACTGGTATTGCGGACAGTGCTTATAATTGTCAGTGGTACACAACAGACAAAAAGTTTAAGAAGCTTCTGATGATTTTGATAATGCGGGCACAAAAACCTGTGGAAGTGACCGCTGGAAAGTTCGCTGCTATATCTAATTCCACATTTGTTGCGGTAAGAGCATTGTTGCAGTAATCAGCGCAAAATGATACATAATGAATTCGGTATCATTTTGTGCTGATTCTAGGTGGAGAGATATTCCAAGATATAAATTTAATACACATGATGGACTTCATTTAGCTTTTGCCCAAAATTAATTGTTACTTATGTAAAGTAATTATGTCAAAAAATATAAGTAAAGATGTTCAAATATAAAATGTATTTCAATAAGGACGCTAAAATTTTTTTAGTTTATAACAAACATTTTGATAAAGAGACATCCGTCAAGTTTTAAATTCATTATTGAATAAAGCACGACAAACTATAACGGTAGATAATATCGTTGAACAATGTGAAAAAAATCATCAAATTTTGATAAGCATTCTACATGAGTGATTTGAGGGCACGGAATTGGCCACCGATATTTTTAGACTTCTTCCTTTGGAGCTGTCTTAATTTTGAATGAACTAAAAATAATTGACGCCCTCAAAATCAACATAAAAACGCTATCCAATAAATGTAGACAGATTTAAGCGACAAAGTCATTGAAAATTGGACCTCCCGAATACATGCTATATAAAGTTATGTTCCACACTTAATGCCATAAAATATACTTTCAAATGAAATGGAAGAATACCTGTCATAATGCATTCGCAAGTGCCCACAAGCTATGTTGACTTTCACTATTTTATGCAATAAGCCATAGTTTCTCAACCTTTTTATATCCGTGGACCACCAAAAAGTTTTTATTTAAAATATTTAATTTGGAACATCGTATGCTAATATAATTATATTTTAGTGTATTAAACAATCATTAAATAAAAAGAATGATTTAAAAATCCATAAAATACAACAAAAAATTCGATAAATTTATGATATCGACTGAAGGTGCTTGATGGAGTATAAATATCAAATTTTAATTGTTAAAACTTTGTACGATCCCACTTGATTCACTGACGACCTAGGCTTCACCTTTCGGCATTTACCACAAAGATGCAACAGAACTGATGATTAGTTCAGTTAGTTCTGTTGCATCCGTGTGATAGAATGCCTGAAGATGCCGAAAGGCGAAACCCGGGTCGTTAGTGACAAAACATGTGGAATCGTACAAAGTTGTAACAATTCAAATAAAATTCGATTGTTTCGGCTCACCCAAAAAACTTTGCGGACCACCGGTTGAGAAACCATGCAATATTGGACATAATTAATTTGTTTTTAATTTGAAATGCTCACCAATTGAATGAAACCATTACAAGGAAACCGTGTTATCATGTTTTATACGATTTTTTAGGCGGCACTGAAACTTTTTTTTACACGATTTAACTCGTTATAAGGCAATTTTTTTTCATAGTTTTTGTTTTAAGGGGGGGGAGAAAAAATTACGAATGATTATGTTTGCAAACTGACAGTGACAGTAGAGATTAACTCCTTTTGAGTAAATGCAATTATACACGTATACGTATGTGTCTGTTTCTTACTGCATTTTTATAATCAATAAAGAAATTAAATTATGATTTTCTATTCGCAGATAATGAGAGGTGCTTATTCATTTTTCGCTGTGATTCGCAGTACGAGCAATAACTAAGTTAACTAAGTTGCAGCCATTCTGTTAATCTATATTCTAGAACAGTGGTTGTTCGTGAAATTTCACTGTGGCTTCATTATAAATATCAGGAAATGTCTCATGGCCGCACCAAATGTGATAAAAACAATTTCGATATTTATTTTTTATATAGTGCATTGCACTGAATGATCTTTCACAATATACAGTTGTAGGTAAAATCGACAATATTAATAAAGCAATTGTTGTTAATTCTTTATATTGACTTGATTAATGGTCATCGTATATCTTCGACCAAAATTTTTGAACAGTTTATTATTAAAACGGTCCCTTACTTAAACTCGACTAAGTGTTGAATAAGTGAGGTTTATTCATCGATTTCAAAATAATAATAATTTTACAACTTCATTGATAAAAACGTATTTTTTTAAACATCAATAATTACTATAAAACTGTTGGTGGCCGCAGCAAAATCCTCTGGAGAACCACTGTTCTAGAATGTATAGAATGTCACTAATATAATTCGATATTTATTATTATCTTTGAATTCACTATATAAATAATTAAAAAAGGTTTTAACTCGTCACAGGGTGGTAGAGTCAATATAAAAAAATACTAAAAAAGAGCTAAAATATATTGCTATTTTTAACTGTTTTAAAATGGAGTTCTACCAAGTTAGCGTCAATTCAATCAATAAAATTAATAAATTTGAAAGCTATTTTCGCTTATGCCCTCATCAGAACTACGTTTAAATGTACATATACTATCAACTATATTCCTTATAAGTTTTGCAGAACTAACGTAAATTGCTATTTTTTCACTGTGTTATAACAGAGTTCAACCAAGTAAATGGCAGTTCAATCAATAGCATCGATAAGAATCTCTACTATAAAGGTAACAAAAATTAAAAGACGTAAACAGTCTCATTCCTAGTTCTATTTATTATTTAACTTTTCCATTTGTATGCAAGTACTGAATTATTTTTTTTGATATATTAATTCTTTATTTATATGAAAAATCTGAAGATACACTAAAATTTTGATGCATTTTTTTGTATTTCCATGACATGTGGCATTCGACATGTGAATATATGGAAAAAAAAATTTTTTTTTTGCACTCATTCTCAAAAAGGTTGGCCATCCATGGGATAAGATATCTTCTGTAGATAAACATACAAAAACAACACAAGTAAAACAACCAAAAATGCAAATAGTTTTTTTATATTAAATGTATCACAAAGTAAACGTCACATTTTAGTTTTGTAATGATTGTAGCATCACTTCGTTCCTAAGGCATTATTCGGAACAAGTTTTATAAAATATTGTGAGTATATATGGAAAATTGGTCAAACATCTGGAAATTTTGCAGTCAACAATTTGGTAATCCCATGTTATTTGACACAGAAATTGTTTCCCAATTTTCCAAATATGGCCACTACATTCTGTGTATTTTAAAGTTATTAAGTGGTAATAAAGTAATGATGTATTATATTAATAAAAGAATACAGTGTTGTGTTTTGAATTCCTCTGTTGATCCAACGTTCAGTTTTAACAAGAAAAATCACTGACTTACTGCTATCCCTCACTTTCGCCTGCCACTATATGTGAGTAAGTAAGAAAGAAAACAATTTGCATCACATACTTTACATGAACTCACTGACTTCTAATGTTTTGTCACAAGTAAACTAGCCAATTTTTTGTTGATAGATTCCATACATATTCTTTAAAAAGCTAAAAGTTAAAAGTGTGGAATAATACAATTTTGTTACTTCAATAAAATAAGTGCAACATTAGTAATATTTGATAACATATTGACTTTCGTTTTGTATTAAACTGTGAATTAGTAAATGTTCCTGTATTTTTCAATAGATGACAGTAGCTTGAATTTTTTAAAAATTTAATTGTAAATATTGGTTACTTGCATTGTTGGGTTACCCGATAAGTGAAAGAGATGCCTATGTAGAGCCTAAAAATAAATATTTAACACATAACCCATATATTTAAAATTCAATATCAAAAGGTCTTTGAAAAGAGACGCTTAATTTTTTTTGGGTTATAGCAGCTATGTCGTTAAAGTGACATCTGTCAATTTTTTTTGTAAATTGTTTAATGTAGTACGGAAAATCATTATGGAAGAACATAGTGTGAAAATTGTCAAAATAAGATTGTGCGATTTAACGCCTTTAGACGTCTTCATTTGGCATTATATTAAACCGCAATAGCAATAAGCGTTATATTAAACGCAAGAATTGATGTCTTCAAAGTCAACGCCTTACAGAAAATTCGGCCTGACTGATGCGACAAAATGGATGTCCCGAATACTTGCCACCTGGCAAAATCGCAGCCAATATTTAAACAATTAACTTTCAAATGAGTGGATAACTCACACACAATTTGTTCAATATAAATTTACACAAATTTCGAGCGGTCCTATTGAAAGACCTTTAATATATATTTTTTTTTACATGGAAATTTTTTATCACAATATATGTAAAGAAAAATGGAATAAAGATTCTAAATTTTATTTACATAATATAAAAATTCGGCTATGCCTTTTTGCTACCCAAAAAATAGAGCCATCGAACTACGACATGGGTTTTTTCAAACATTATCTATCACTGGTAAATTGTTTTTTTATTTAATGCTTTCCACATCTATAACTAGTAAACACTATGTTAACATAGTTATGATACCCTTTTACACTCAGTTACACATAGACAAATTGTATGAATCTAGCTCTATAGTTTTTGACTGGACAAATGATACAAATTAGATTTTTTATTATGCAGAATTAGAGTTATGATCACACTTGGACGCAACTGAAAATATTGCCCGATACCTTCATAAAAATGACATAATACATGAATAATATTTTTTTGCAGGCACGAATTATATATTCTTAATTTTTGCATGGAAGCCCTGAAAAAATAAACTTGAGTTATTGTTTTTTATACTTTTTTTGTCTTATTTTATATATCTGTAAACACTGAATGTGTTAAAGCTATTGTTTTCTTCAGAAAGCTTATGGTAAACATGTTTTAATTCAAGATACATGATTCAATTATTAATTTGACGGTTAGGGTTTCAATGTGAAAGACAATGAATATCAACGAAAAAATATTTTAGACCAAAAATATAAAACATTTTTGTACGAAGATATATGTCAAATGCAAAAATAATGTCAGGAACAATCATTTCTTATGAAATGATCAATTTTCAATCCCCTAAAAGTGAAAGGTAAGATTTTGAGGGATAGAAAATGGGTGCCATGTTATAAAGTCTGCATTATTAACCGGTACACTTAAGAATATCAGATTTTGGCTTTATTATATTCTTTTTGGTGCGGTTTTACAAAAATATTTAGTGTATAATTATAACTACATAATAAGTTCACTTCTGTGTCCACTAAAAATAATTAAATATATAATTTAAGATATTGAGTTGGTGGAATATCAATATCAAACTTGAATCATTCAAAAATTTTTAATTCAATGTTTTTTGTCCCCCACAACGTGTTTAGCATTTCAGAATGTTAACATATTCTATCACATATATGAAATAGAACCGACAGTCAATAAACAGTTTGTGTCTCGTATCTACAAGAGGTATAACGAAAAATATAGATGTTAGGTTAGGATATTGCTGATGTAAAATGAGTAGGATACGTTGGGATTGATACGAGTTGACGTATTACAATTGAACTATTAATTGATCATTTAATAATGTCAATGAACATAATTGGACTGTGTTTATTTATAAAATTTATTAATATGTTAGGAAATTTTGTAAATACATAAATCTAATTTGTAGTCTTAGTGTTAACATTTTTTCTGTACATAAACTACGCAATCTGTTTAGTGATTAAGTTATATTGAATTCGTGTGATAAAATGCCTGAAGATTCTGAAAGATGAAACACGGGTTGTGAGTGAAAAAACTTGTAGAAATCTACATATTATATATATATATATATATTTCTTATGAAATATTTTAAATCTTTGATATCAAAATAAATATTATATAGCATGACTACAGATTGTATTTTTTGTATTAGACTATAAATCAGGGCTGGTGAACCCATGACACGAGTGCCAAAGTTGGCAGGCACGTAAATTTAGCTTTCATGTGAACGATAACAAGATCACAGCAAAATTATAGCCAATGAAAAATTAAGGCACTTGATTTGTTTTTCTATAAACCACTGTTTAAGTATGGAAGAATTAATTTTTTTATTCAGTCTGTTGTAAAGAAATAATTGAAAAAAAAACAGAAGCAAATAAATACATCTCTATAAGAAAAAAATAAATTTTTATAATATATAGTAACAATAAATATTAAAAAACCTGTGAAAATAAACTTAAAAAATGAAATTAACTTAAAACGGCTCAGTTGTGAGGATCCAATCGAAGAGCTCGTTTACTGGAATGTCTTATGCATGTAAATATTTAAGGCGGGAAGGAACCTGGAACCGAAACAATTATTTAAATTCAATATCCATTAAATCCGTATAGGTAAATATATTGAATAGTATTTATTAGTTATTTCGGCCTCCGCCATGATTAGAACAATGAATTGACAAAATTTAAGATCAGCACTATATACTGCTTTAGAAGAGATAGACCAGTGGTTGTCGGCCTGTCCCTGCCTGGCCGGTTGTCAAATATGGAAATGAACACTCCGTATATTTTGTAGCACTAAAATAGCAATGTATTTTAGTGCTACAAAATTTATAAGGTATCATCATCATCATCAGCCGGGGGTCGATCCACTGCTGGATGAAGGCCTCCGCCTGCTTTTTTTTTTCCAGGGGGTTGTTTGGACATAGCAACACCACGCTGCCCAGGCGGGTTGGTGTTCGGTTTTCTGTCTGGGTTTTCCTTCCCATAGCCAAGAGAACACGGCACTCGGTGTTCCCGAGCGGTCACCCATCCGCGCTCAATGTTGCTTAACTTCGGTGATCGCACGAGAGCCGGTGCTTTCAACGTGGTATGGTCGTTGGCTTATAAGGTATATAGTATACAAAAACATATTTTTTTATTATTTAATACAACATACCTTTCTTGTTTATTGATAGAATTGGCATTTATTTGGTAGAACTCCATTATAACATGGTGAAAAAATAGCAATGTATTTTAGTTCTATAATACTTTTTATAAGACATACTTGATAGCTATTTCAGCTAACGCCATCGTCGGAACTATATATGTAGTTCGAATGTATGAACATAGCTCCGACGATGGGGTGAGCCTGAATAGCGCTCTCGACTATATCTTATGAAAAATTTTGTAGAACTAAAATACATTGCTATTTTTTCACCGTGTTTGCATGCCTTTCCATCAAAGGTGACGTTAAAAGGGAATATTTTGTGTTGGTAGTTAAATAGTTTGATGATGAAAATGAACGATTGAGTGACTTCAACAAAGCAAAGAATATGCTCCACATCGGGAGCAGACGTGATCGAGGCAAGAATAAAAGATACTAACTTGGTGTGTTGTTACGATAACTGGATGATGCTCATCATCATATTTTGATCACGTCTTCGATCAGGCTGTTATTCAAAATGGTGTTATAATTCTTCCTGGTCGGTTGCTTGGCGTGATAGTCAAAGTCTTCACCGTCGTCCATGATAAAAATGCTGATCTCCTCCTTCGGTGTCTCTTCAGCGGCCACTTTATCGGCCGTCTTCTTACGAGTATTAAATTTATTATCGATCGTCGAATTTCTCAAGGTCTCTTCTTCGTACAAATGTATAAGGTCTTGGATGCTTCGCATACTCGATAAAGGATTCTCGTTGCACGGTGAACTCTGACCGCTCTCGTCTTCGCTTGACCGTTCTTCGATAACCTCCAAGCTGTTATTCGGCAGACACAAGTCGATCAGATTGACGGACGGAAGCGTTTCGATTTTTAAGTTCGACAAGTTTCTATTTTCTTTTGCGCGTTCAACGTCGTCGTCCGACGAGAAAGATGCGTTACGTACATTTTGCATGTTGTGCTGGTTGACATTGTCGCATATGATGAACACTCGATCGCATCGTGCTTCTTCCTGTATCTTGATTAGGCAGCAGTTTTGGTCTTTGTCGCACAGAGCCTCGTGGAGGCTCCCGTACAGCGGAATTAGCTGCATGTTTTCGCTCAATTCGTGCATATCCATGTGCGCAGATAATTCGTCATCTATATACATGTCTTCAATACTGCGTGCATTCTAAAAATGAGAAATTGATTTTATTAACTGATTGAGTGCCGCGAAATTTTAATCTAGGTGACATTCATACACTGCGAGTTTTCTTTTATTAAAAAAAAAAAACTTATCGAATTTATGAATAATACTATTGTTTTATTTATAAATTGACATATACTGTTTCACTTTCAATATCACAGAGCCTAAATTTCAACTTTTTTTTTTAATACAGTTGTCACTAGAATTAATAATATTTTACAAAACATTAATTAAAAGTAAATATTAGTTTGAATAATTAAAATTGAATAATAGAGACAGGATATTGACAACTGAAATAATTGTGTGTGAAAAAAGAAAAATTCAGGGCTATCACAAGCTGGCACAAGGTACAAATTCAAAACAAAATACCCAAATGGTGAAAGTTGGCCAAGGGATACATTTAGACTTGCATTATTTCGTTTCACAATTATTTAAGCTTCATAATTATTCACACTTCAATTGTATGGATTACACTGAAAGTAATACCCCTAGCGACCTCTCTACGTCGACTTTTATTGAATTTGATTTTTCGGTAATATTTATTAACAGGAATGACACAATTTTTTTCTCCATTACAATAGATAGATGTCACTAGCAATATGTGAAAAAATAACACGATATTTCCAATTGGAATATTTTATACATATTTTTAAAAGTCTGTGGACACATATGTCCCTACGGTATTCACATCGTCCCCGCCTAGAGGACACATATGTCCTTGCGGTACTGAAATGGTTAAGACAATATTAAGAAAACTTACATTTCTAATAATTATGTTATTTTCTCTTAATCTTTTTCACGCGAACATCTCAAGGTATGAGACGCGAGCTTTCAAACATCGATAACACAGGCAATCTTTTGCATATATGACTGATTTTGGTTTCAAAATGTTGCCTAATTTGTCCTGCTACTACGACCTGTCCTGGTCTAAATGTTTAAAACATTGATTTTTCGAACACGTTAAATTTATCGTGATCTCCGCCAGGTCACAAATCAGTTTGAAACTAAGCGCCTAACTTTGCACCAATCTCGCGGCATTGCAATGTGACACTCCATGACACATGACAGTAATGGCGCTTGTTCATATGAGTTTGATTGGTGGCTTCTTTAAGTCACGGTAATGGCGATTTACGAGTGAGTTATTTGTTAAAGTGATTGTGACAACATAGGAGGACATTTCTTTGTGTTTTTTAATTTTGTGAAACATTCCTAATGCATCTGGCTTCTACAAAAGCCACCCCAATTATTTTTCATTGCTCTATTTATGACTCTACATGGAAAGAAAGGACAAATTTAATTTATATGAAAAACAGCCGCATGGAACAGATTAACTAGGACTATTGAGTCAGAGTCGCATTTTTGTTCAATATCAGAGTCATAGTTGTGAATAATGAGTAACTTCGACTACTATTTCGATTAGATGATTTTAAAGAATATCTCAATGATCAATTTGCTGGATTAGTTTGTTGATCTTTAATTTATTGGTTAATTTAAATAGGAAGGTTATGAAAAACCCGATATCGTGTTCTTGGTCAATATCAAAGTCAGAGTAGAGTTTTTTTAAAAAATCCACAGTCCCGCTCTTAAACCATTGGTTGATGAGCTGCGTTAATGATGTTACAACATGATCAAAAATTCATTCAATAATATAGGAGTTTTACCTACCAATAAAACTCTCGCCAGAGATCGACCTCTGAATGGAACTTGGACATTGCTGCCAGAACATACAATATTGGTTTCAAAAAATACAAAATCATTACAAAAATTCGCCTGTTCAAACAAATGTTCAACCAATCCGGCACATTGTTCATCGAGATATTCTTCAAAATAGTCTATGACTCCACATTTTTGTTAAATTTACCTGCAAAGCGGAAAACGCCTGACACCTCTTCAGCGATTTGTGCATCACATCATCAGCTGGTGCATTATGACTCATGTTGTCCGGAAGCGAACTACTGTCGTCTTCGGAATCCAAGCTTCGATAATCCTTACCGGTAAACTTGGCAAAGTCATCATTGATGGCCTCGCTATGCTTATTGTAGGAACTCAAAAAGAAATTCTTTTCCTGATCACACAGTCGCAGCACGTCGGATTGGAGTTTATTAACGTCTTCTGGTGCATTTTTTATGGAACTGCTGTTAATTTTATTTTTTTCTTCGATAATTTGCTGCTGACTTTTCCTCATTGAATTCGACTTTTCTATTCTTTGGAAGACCTCCGTTAATTCATCAATAATTGGATCGGACGTCCTTAAATTTTTGTTCTTATCGTTTGTGAACGTGCTATTTTTTAATGCTCCGGATGGTAAAACAGAAATCGACAACGAATCACGTGCGTCGTCCGGTTTAATTGTGACGTCACTGCTCCTAAACTGTTCGATAATTCGATCGCAGAGTTCTTGGAACGTCTCCGTGTTCGTGGACTGGTCTATGTTGGCCGGTAACGAGAATTGATTGTTGGTTTTTGGGCGGTATGGAGTGCTGCTACATTGCGGGTTGCCTTCATTTTTAATAAATGTCATACTAGAAAAAAGATAAAAAACATTAAAGAAAAGAATAACTTTGTCAATTAATTTGATCTCCTTTTAGTGTAGAAATCGGGACTACGTTTTAGGAATACTACATTATAGGAGACTAGGCATTCGTAATACATTTTAGGTTAGGTTTTTTTCAATTGTATTTTGCCCGAAATATGTCCAACAAAGTCAAGAGACAAACGGTTACTAACAAATATCTTTCAATGCACATATACACATATGTACATTTAAAAAAATCTAATTTCACCTGAATAAAATTGACCTCTCGTAAAAAAATCATTATGAGGGGCTGTTATTGAGGCTGTATATGCTATAGGAAACTTTACTGCATAGAAAAAACACTATAGGAGGGTTGACAGTATCATCTTTTGTGGTGTCTTATAAAGTAATTTATTTTGATTTTTTTATAAGCTGGCAATCAACAACCTAGGAGGCGCAAAAATTAATGCCAGGGGAAGCACTTTTTAATAAAATAACATTAAAAAAAAACTTAGTTAAAAAAGCAAACTTTCAAACCATTTATCTTTTTCTTTTTTCCACAAAGAGTTCTCGTAGAAATCTGGCGGCTTAGCGTTCAGTATCTGACTTCTGGTAGTCGCTAGTCGAGCCGCTGACGAAGGTGTTTCCACCAATAATTGCTCTGAAATTAAAGAAAAAACCAATGTTCATTAAAACTTATCACAGACAATCAAGTCTCATTATTAAATCATTATTGTTGAAATCTATTAGAGTTGTTTATTTGGATCCTAGACTTAGGGTCGATTATGTTTTTCCTTTGAAATCAACTTTTTGGTATATAACATAACTGGTTCTAACTTTTGTTGTTTGTTGCATCCGTGTGATAGAATGTCTGAAGATGCCGAAAGGTGAAACCCGGGCCGTTAGTGAAAAAAGTTTCAACAATTCAAGTTTCAATTAATTCAAACATTTTACGTCACTTTTAAGGTGTCAACCGTCCAATATTAAAATACATTTTTTAGTACTATTTTATAAGAAATTTTAATTGTTGAAACTTTGCACATTTCCACTTGTTCTGTTACTGATGATCCGGGTTTCACCTTTCGGTATCTTCAGGCGTTCGATCACACGCACACAATTCAGTTTCATTAAAAATTCCTATTGGATCAGCGTGATAGACTGCCCGAAGATGCCGATAGGCGAATCTCGGGTTTCGACAGTTCAAATTTTGATTTTGAAACTACATCAAGCATCTTCAGTGAATATCGTAAAAAAATTATGGTGTCTAGTTTTTTACTGTCACTTCTTGATAGAAAGGAATTATATGCAAATAGTTTATGAAAACGATCAATAACATTTCCACTAAATATTTTATATTGGCAAGATCAAGACTGGTTTCGCTCACCGCGAGCATTATCAACTGATGCAATTCAAAATATCTAAAAAAGTAATTTGTGTAATGCTTTGAAACGAATCATTCGTGATTTAAGGAATAGAGAAATTAATTGAAATTAATAAGTTTTTTTTTGATACTAAAATAATTGTTCCATACGTTTCTTTGGTGATTTATGTTTTCCCAACTGCGGGCTCAACGATTTCTTCTTGGCAGGAATAAAAGTTTGGGAAGGTATCCAACGCTTTGTATTATGGACCGAGTCCACACGGTGGGACGCAGGCTTGATGGCGTGTGGGGAACCCCTGCAATAAGAAAACACGCTACCATTGATAAAAGAAATAGATTCCAAAGCCGTTTAAGATACAATCTTATATGTTTATGTATTTAATATAACACAAGGCTGTGGAGTTTGACTCGAGGTTTTTTGACCAGAACGGGAGTCGTGAAATACGAGCGACTCTGAAAACTTTCTCGATAAGGTGATTTCGCAAAATATCTCAAAGAACAAGAAAAAATAATTCTGATTAAGGCGTAAGCCGAAGTAGCTATCAACTATATATACCTTATAAATTTTTTTGAACTAAAATACATGGCTATTTTTTCATTGTGTTATAATGGAGTTCTTTCTACCAAATAAATGCCAATTCAATCAATAAACTAAAAAATATTTTTTTATTATTTAAAACTCATGCGCATTTATATTAAAAAGTGACAATTAATACCTTAAAAGTGATTAATCACTTGTCATTGAAAATTTGTAGGAAATTGTGAATTGATTGCAGTAATTCATAACTTAGTCCTTTCCGATTTAGTCAAAACTAAAAATGACAGTTATTAGACATATTTTAAGGAAGAAATAGAAAAAATTCAATCGATACAGTCGTCTTTGTTTGATATATAAATTCAAACTCAGCGCCTATGTGATTGCATTTTGTAATAAAGGTCGCAAGATGACTGCTTTGGAACAGCTGAAAATCAATGGATATCAATTATCACAAAAAAATTCTTAGCAAGCAAACTATATATGTCGATCGACAATGCTCAATCCACTACAGGGGGCTGTTTTGTTTGCATAATAAACCATTTTCGTGCCATATGTAAGTTTATTGATATAGCCGCCTTATTAGTTTCATTGTGAGCAAGAAACAAGCTATGTTGTTAAAACAGGAGATAAGTTGTATCGTGTATCTTTTCTGCACAGCTATATATAGATAAGCAAATGTTAGTTTAAGCATAGTTCTGACGATGGCCGAAATAGCTATCAACTATATTTTTAAAAATAATTTTGTAGAACTAAAATACATTGCTATTTTATTCACCGTGTTATAATAGAGTTCTACCAAGTGAATGCCAATTCAATCAATAATACATGCATTATTTTATTGATACAAAAAATTTTAGTGGCAAAACACGTAAGTTTAAACTTGATATTAAAGCTCTTCAGATTTCAGATTACCTGTACGTATTCGGGAGTGAGCGGGATCGACCGTATTTCTGCTTCGCTTCCTGAATCCACTTCTCGTGAATGGCCACCAGGGGTTTGATGTTGACCCCGGTTATTTCGCGATTCCGAGATTCCGTCCGTTCGCTCGGCTTGCTGCTCCACGATTGACTTCGGCTTCTGAACTTATTTAAGTTGGTATAGTCCTTACATTCCTGAATGTTATTACCGGAATGCGGAGAGATCCTAACAACAACAAAAGTTGTATAATATATGATATCAACTTAACATCTTTTATACATGATTCAACATGTTTTAGAAATTAACAGAACTCAATTAAATTTGAATTGTTACAACTTTGTACGATTCCACATGTTTTGTCACTAATGACCCGGGTTTCACCTATCGGCATCTTCAGGCATTCTATCACACGGATGCAACAGAACTGACGTAAAATAAACGGTTAGCATCATCTATATACCAAAGATATTAATTATGGGAAAACACTTACCCCAAGGCAAACAGTAAAAGGCAGTTAAGACATGTAATGACATAAGTAATGATAATTAACTCAAATGCCTGTTATAATTTTCATTAACAATCTTGTTAATGAGTCATTCTTGAAAGGGTTATCCAACAAATATTAATCAACTAACATTAAAATATAAATGGGTTGTTTTTATATATAGAGATACCTTCTATGAAACATAATATAGGAGTTTTATCTACCAATAAAACTCTTATTGTGTTTCCAGCAATGTCCAAGATCCCGTGAGATGATGCGTTTCTGTTTTCGAGCCACGCGTCCAAGCCCTACTTTGACAACACCTTTTCTTCTCCCCTATTTTCCCTATCCAAGCCACGTCATCCGGGTGACGCCGTTATGTACGTCATTGTCAAGGTGCACCAGGTAGGGGTTACCTGGATCTTGGACATTGCTGGAAACACAATAAGAGTTTTATTGGTAGGTAAAACTCCAATACTGTGTGTTCTGGCAGCAATGTCCAAGATCCTCTGAATGAATGTTTGTTATCACCTGGTGGCTCGTGGGAGAAGAGTTATGTCATCAATGTGAGATCTTAACCAGTCTTCAGCTGATGGTCCGGGTACGATCTTGTAGCTTTTTAGACTGGTTGGAAAGGGTTAGTGATAAGGCCTTCCGTCGGATGTGATCACTCTCGCCAGTTATTACCTATCGTCTATGGCTGTCCTGGAGGCCGGCTTGTCAGGCCCCATAGCTGTACAAAATAGTTCTTGGTGGTCTCCGCCTTTCTTTCGACTTCCTTCCGAGGATTTGACCAGTTGGCGAAGCCAATATATTGGGGCTATATTTTGCGTGTCTCCTTTCCTAATGTGCCAACCCGATTGCTGATGGGTAGTTGACCCGAACGCAGGCCATAGAGTTATCTGGTCCCGTTCCTCTCTAAGTCCGCTGTCTGAATATCTGAGCAATGTCTTGAACTTCATGAACTTGTCTAACCGACGTCAGTAGTAGCAATTTTGCCGCCCTACAAGACACTTCATATAGGCTGGATGTAGGTGGAGTGGTTGCCTTCAAGTG